>QEPC01006161.1:286566-306268 GCA_003113815.1 Sphenodon punctatus
GTGGCCTTGGTTGACAACCTCTGCCGGGAGATGGATGCAGGATGTTCAACATTTCTCATCCTGCTAGATCTCTCGGCCGCTTTTGATACCGTGGACTATCGGCTGTTGTTGAGACGGCTGCGTGAACTGGGGGGTCTGGATGGGACTCTTCTTGAATGGTTCCGTTCATTCCTCTCGGGGAGAAGCCAGCGGGTGGTGCTGGGGGAGGAGACATCTTGCCCCTGCGCTTTGTCATGCGGCATTTCGCAGGGTTCCATTCTGTCTCCATTATTATTTAATGTATATATGCAGCCCTTGGGGCGGTCGTGAGAGGGTTTGGGGTGCGATGTCACCAATATGCTGATGATACTCAACTGTACCTCTCTTTTTCAACTGACCCAGACCCTGCCGTCTCGTTGCTATCCCAGTGTTTGGAGGCCGTGGCAGAATGGATGTGGCAGAGCAGACTGAAGCTAAACCCTGATAAGACGGAGGTGATGTTGGTGGGGAGAGCAAGGGAGGTAGTGGCCCCCCTGATTGGGGGAGTTCATCCTCCTATAGCTCAGCAGGTCCGGAGTCTGGGGGTGATACTGAACGCAGATCTCCGCCTGGAGCGGCAGGTGGAGGCAGTCGCGAAGGCGGCCTTCTGCCAGTTGCACCTGGTGCGGAGGCTGCGTCCGTTCGTCTCCGGTCCGGACCTGGCCTCCCTCATCCATGCCTTCGTCACCTCGAGGCTGGACTACTGCAACGCGCTCTACATGGGGCTTCCTTTGTGCCTGGTTCGGAGGCTGCAGCTAGTGCAGAATGCAGCAGCCCGTCTCCTTATGGGGACGGGTCGCCGGGAGTACATTACACCTGTGCTCCGGACTCTGCACTGGTTGCCAATAGCGTGCCGAGCTAGGTTCAAGGTTTTGGTGTTGATCTATAAGGCCCTTCACGGTCTGGGTCCTTCGTACCTCGGGGACTGCCTCGCCCTCCGCGCCCCAGAGCGGCCCCTTCGGTCGGCCGGGGGTGCCTTCCTGGAGGTTCCCCGCATTAAGCAGGGGGCCACAATGGAGAGGGCATTCTCGGTGGTTGGGCCACGCCTTTGGAACTCCCTTCTGTAGGAAGCCCGCCTGGCCCCAAGCCTGTTGACATTTCGGCGAAGTTGTAAAACCTGACTGTTCGCCCAGGCCTTTGGAGAGGGGGGTAGGGGGGGTAGAGGGTTTCATCTACCCTACCCTATGTATTGTTTTTAGTGAGTTCCCAGGCCCTGTCTTAATATTTGGAATTGTATTGTATGTTTTAAATGGTTATATATATATTTTATATCTATTTTATTGTTGGAAGCCACCCCGAGCTGTTTTTAGGAGGTGAGGGGTAAAAATCTATAAAATAAATAAAATAAAATATACGTACAGGGGGGACTTCGCAAACATGTGAATGACCCGGATAGAGGGGGGTGATGATGCCCCCATGCATCATTGGCGACCCTGCATATCCCCTTAAGCGATGGCTAATGAAGGCATTCCCAGTGCCTGTCACCCCAGCTCAGCAGTGGTACAACACCCGCCTCAGCACAGCTCGCACCGTGGTCGTGAGGTCCTTCGGTGCCCTCAAGCAGTGTTGGCGATGTCTAGCCGACCGGCTGGAGTATACGGTGGAGATCTCTTCCCTGGTCATCGGAGCCTGCTGTGTCCTCCACAACATATGTGAGTCCGACAGGGCCGCTCTGGAGAACGCCCCGCCGCCTGCCTGGCCTGGTACCACTGTATACTGACCTGCACAACCCCCATGAGTACCACTATGCCAAGCGCATCAGGGCAGCACTGACTCATCACGTCGGGTGCCCCTTGGCTGGCCCCTCCCCCAGGCAACCGGGATGACCAAGGCTACCGACCCCCCCTCGTCCGAGGTGGAGGAGGAGGTGCTGTCAGCCGTCTGGGCCGGAAGGCTTGCCCCTACCCCCTGTCCAACACCCCCCTCCCCCACGTGCCACCTGCTGCCGTATCAGGGCCTGGCAGATCGGCTTCTGGCATCTCAGATGTGGGGGAATGGGTCCCTGGATCCACGGTCCCTGATGCTGTTGGGGTGGCGGGGGTTTCGGCGCTGGCAGGGTCTATGATGTGGCCAGTGGGGGTTGAGGGGGCATGTGTCCGGGCGCTGGCATGGCACCCAGTGGGGCTGCTGCCATTATGAAGGCACTGAGGGCCCTTGTCTGCAGGAGGAGGAATGTGCCCTGCTCAAGAGAGCGGTCCAGTTTCCATTCGTGCTCCACGACTCGGCAGTCCTGCCGGTCCGAGTGGGCCTGGAGTGCCGCCAGTTGGTGATTTATGTCCCGCCTCAGCAGCCGCTGGTCCTTCCTCATCTCTGCTATGAGCGCCCAGTCCTTCCCCTCCACCTGTTGCAGTGCCCTCGTTGTCCCCTCCTCCAGCCGGTTTACAGCTGCCAGCATCTCCTCCATCTGGCATGTGCTGGTTGCCACTAGCTCCTGTGCAAGATCCTCCCTCTACCTGTGCACCTGTGCTCAGTTCTCCCGCATTCTCTGGGCCGGCGGTACTGGCGGCCCCCGGGCATGGCCCTCCCGTGCTCAGTGTGGCTCTGTGGAGCGATATAGGGGTTGGTTCATCATGTGGGGTGCCGTTCCCCAGGCCCCCCTACCGTCTCCATGATCTGCGTGCTCCTTCCCCCAGCATGGGCACCACCCGCCTCCTGTACTGCTCCCACTGCCCATGCCCCATCCCTGCCTTTGGGGCTGAGGGGAATGGACGGCACCCATTCCCTTCCACCGCCTTGGCCCCCTCTCCCATTGGGATCCATGAGTGTGCCCTGCTGTGCCCTTACCTGCTCCCTCTGTGTCTGTTCTGTCTGAGGCTGGGCGGTCACTGGGACTGGTGTCTACCTGGTCTCTGGGTCGGCAGCCTGTGAGAGTCAGGGTGTCAGTCTCCTACTCCCCCTCCACCTCCTTGGATTTCGCAGGGGTGTGTGTGCCCTTGACGGTGGTAGGGCTCGTGGTTCGTCGGCCGCGTGTGCCCGAGGTCCCTGGCATCTCCTCTGTGGAGTCAGTGCCCTGTGCCGGGTCTTGCTCGGTGATCTCCGGCTGCAAGGGGGGGGTCCTCCTCCATGGGCCACTCCTCCTGGGCGCCCCCTCCTACTGGGTGCCGGGCCACTATGGAGCCCTTGTGGTGCAGCACCCGGTTCAGCACATCCATGTAGGGGGAGGTACGTGTCGCCCGCCCAGAGTGCCGGTTGTTGTCCACGATGTCCTTGAACGCCATTTTCAGTTCTTTAATTTTTGTCCAGCACTGTGCGGGTGTTCTGTCATATCCGGCCTCCCCCATCTCCGTGACTATCTGAGCGAACACCTATTCATTCCTGCCGTTGACTGCCAGCTCACCCTCCATCTCGGGTGTTGCCCAGATGGCAATGAGTTCATGGATCTCTTGGAGCCCCCACTGACCCCCCCTTTGGTACCACCACCTGGTAGCCCCTCCGCTGCCTCTTCCTACTCCGTGGCTGCCACTGCCTGGCCCTGGCTCCCTCCGGCCTCGGCTTCCTCAGGGTCTTGTGGCCTCTTGCTGGCCTGTTTGGGTGGATGATGGAGGCTGCTGGTTAGGGTCCTGGAGGCTGTGGTCCCTCCCTCCCTCCCTCCCTCCCATGCCCCTCCTCACCCCAGCTCTGACCCACCCACTCCCAGCTACACCCCCTACATTCTTCCAGGATGGCTCCATGTGCTGCTGGGTAACCCCCGCTGGGCTGGGTTCACCCTCCAGCTGCTGCTGATGCTGCACCTCCTCGTCACCCTCTCGATCTATCCTCCACTCGGTTTTCTCCACAATCCTCTCCATCGACTGCTCTGCCATGTTCCCCCCGCTGCTGCCTGCCCTTTAAATGTCCCTCCATGTGCCGCTTGTTGTTGGTTGCCTAGCAGCGATGCTGCATGCCATCATCATGGCCTTTGGTCATTTCCTTCCACCACGTCCGTAGTTTTCCCTTCAGACATTACTTTTCATTCACCCCTGCCGTGGTGATCATTCACCACACTTCTCGACCTCCTCCCACCCCGACCTCACGAAGTGTGGTTAGGTTCATCCCGGCCTGTGTTTGACTGTTTTGAACATCAGGATGTGGGCCAACAGATGAGCAAGTCTCTTTCACCACCGCCCGCATTTGACTGAGGTTGACTGTGGTGAATGCCACAAACGTAATGTCTGAAATCACCCTGTGACTTGGGGACATCCTCAAGTCACAGCCCAGGCTAGCTGTAACCATGATCAGAATCCTCTTCTTGACTGGGAGTAAAACGGGCTTTCATGTTTGAAAGTCTGCTTTACTCACTGGAGTCTAGAGTGACTTGGGGGGGCAGGTGCCATGGCAGCCATTATTGACCGCCCATCAGGGAGAGGAGTGGGTTTCTGGGTACAGAATAGGGGTGGGGCTGGGAGGACTCATGTTTTAATTGATCCTTGCCCTCCCCAGCAGCCAGGCCCCCATCACGTTAGTTTGGGGGCTTGGCTGGATTGTTGTTACGGTGTCGGTACCACTCTGGACAGGGTTAAGTCAGTGGCATCTCTTTGGCTCCACCGCATCAGAAAACACCCACAGACTACACTTCTCTGGATTGCCCTCTTCTTGCCCTAGGCTTTTTTGTTGTTGTTGTTTAATGCAGTCATCCGCTAGAATATGCATTTGTGTATGTTTTCAGCATAGGTGACTCATGGGGGCCATGTACACCCCCCCCAGATTTTCAGAAGCCCTATAGAACCCTTCATCCCCCATTACTGTGCCCTCCCCCTCACTATTGGCAGTTACCAATCACCTATTGTTTTCAGGTACAAAAAGAAAATGCATTCAAAGTTTGTCTTTCATTTTAAGGTATGCTAAGAAATATAAATTAGTTTGACTTGCTTTAAGTTACCTTTTTATTTAATTTCAAATGTATTTCTTGTGAAGACAGTGGCAACACATCTGTGGAATAGACATATAGACATAGCACAGCATCCTTTTTCTCTTGCAGTTACGGCTTTGAAATCAATTATGGGCAAGCAAAATAAGGCTAAAGGTACCCACTGAGTCAACATTGTTTTATTGGTACCGGACTGTCTTTACAACCGAAACATATTTTAACCACATGTCAATCACATTCTAACAGCAGAGTCTGTTATTAGTTTTCTCTAAATTATTACTTTCTTCTCAGTTTAAATGGAAGGGAAAATTGAAATACTGTTTTACATTTTTATATCCTCCATGAGAAAATTTAAGAACTAATCTAAAATAAAGCAACCTGCAATATATCAGCTTTGTCGATCACTATTGACATGCTACTCTATTCCATCTGTATGCTAATATCAAGATTCATTTCTGAAAATATATTCTTCAAATTAAAGACAACGCCCAAAAATGCAGTTTTGAAGTAATTTCAGTGAATAAATATGTATCGTTTCCAGATACATGAAGACAGTTCTTGTACTTTGGGACAATCCTGGATTTAAAAAAAAGAAAGAAAGAAAAAGCTACCAGAAATCTCTTCATAAACTGAAGGCTGCATTTATATAGATTTTTATTCCAAGTTACAATTTAATAATAAAGGCATAGCTGCTGTATTCAATATCCGGCTGAGGTCTAACGGGTTACTGAGAAGCTATTGCCTTATTTTTAAAATTAATTTATTTATCCATGTCTAGAATGCAAAGCTGTGAGCACGTTCTGTAGAATCAAAAGAACAAAAGTGAAAATAGTTAAAGCTGCTTCTTTCACAACAATCAGGAAAACAAACACCATAAGAAAACTAGTCAACTTGTTAAGGTAAATCTACAACATAAACAAACAAAGAGAAACACCTTAAAAGAGTCCTGCCAACATCTTGTCTATCTATCGCAACCAAGAGTTTACTGATTGTTCAATATGCCTAGGTCTATGACTTTGTCCTGGGAACTTTCAAGGAATTTCATGGCAGAGGACCGGTATGCAGAAAAGAGTACTGTCTGGTGTCTGGAAAGAAGGTCTCTTCTATCTCTGCCCTCTTGAAGCCTCCCTATTTGTGTCCCAGATCTGTGCACTCCCACAACTTTTGTACTTCCATCTTAGTTCACTTATGCCCTCCCCTGCTCCCACCCAGGTCTGAAGTCCAGCTCCTTCACCTCAAACCACAGCCTTTCCATCAACCACCAGTCTATGGAAAAGTAGGCCCTGTTGTGGACTCACTTTCCTGTCTAAAGCAGTGGCAAGGAAGAAGAGGGCTGGCAGATAGAGGACTTATGCTGCTGTGGAGCCCAAACTGAGCTTCTCCTTCCACAGAATTAGGGATGGGTGAACAGAACCAAGTTTGGAAATTCGGTTCGGTTTGGAAATACGGTTCAGTTCGGAAGTTCAGTTTGGTCGACCAAACTATTCGAGTTCGGTCCGAACTCCGAACTTCCGAACAGAGTTCAGAAAATCAAACCCCATTGTACTAAATGGAACATTATCCTTTAGGGATGGGCGAACAGAATCAAGTTTAGAAATTCGGTTCAGTTCAAAAATCGAGTTCAGTTTGGAAGTTCGGTTCGGTCAACCAAACTGGTCAAGTTTGGTCTGAAGTACGAACTTCCGAACTGCGTTCTCCCGTCCCTACACAGAATGGAAGAGGAGGTATCTGCCCTGAAAGGTAGCATAGAGGTTCTCCCCTACCATCCTGTCTAATGGCAATTACAACATCTCTTGGTTACTAGTTTCCACACAGAACTGAGACACATAACCACTCAGCCCCATAGACCACATAAAACTCTAGAAGAAGGGTGAGGCAAGTCAAAGCAGACATTTTGCAGACATTCAAAGTATTGGGTTTCTTTTAAAAGGGTGGAGGTACTGCTTATAGGCTGGGAGACCCTGGAGAGACCACATTCTGAAAGGGTGTCACTGGCCCTTTCCCCACAAAATGATACCACTCATGCCCATGCAGCACATTTGCATGGGCACGAATGGTACTATCTCATGTAAATCCTGTGGTCAATGAGTGGGTGTGTGTGCATGCGCCCATGAAACATGCATCCCCACTCACCCCCCTGCATTCCCACCCATGGAGCAACCCGGAAAAACTGAGGTTGCTCCATGCGCGGGGATGCATGGAGGTAGGGGTGTGGCTGTGTGCACTGGCACCCACATGCCGCCTATGCTTTGGCACACCCACCCACCCTCCACGCAGCTGCCACCTGTGTAAAAAGACCCACTGTATACATTGGCACAAGCTTAGATTACTACTGGAGCTGTAATGGGTACTCGTAAAAATGGGTTAACTTGTCAAATTTTCACCACACAAAATTAAAATTGTAGCACAGGACTCATTTGGAATCTTTCCAGTAATATCAATGAAGAATGAATGGATGAGGGTCAAACTTTGCTTGTGTTAGTGTTTGCTGGGGTTTGCCTGTATCCTGGCCTCTTGCCTCCCATTCAGCTATAGTCAATGTTGAGTCAGAATGTCTGCACTTCTCATTCTGTGCCTCCTCTCCTTTATGTTATATTACAGCTTTCCCTTTAATCATCAAAAGCAGAAAAATATATTTAATATCTGTTTCTTTTTCTACCTACATGATTCCTGTGACAAATAGAGTTTTACAGAGTATCTGAATTTTCACAGGATCTGGGCCACTGTGAAAGATTTAATTGCAGGAACTGACTAAAACTTATGAAGAATTTAGTAATTATCCTAATTTTTCTAGAGAACAGAATAAAATTTAGAAACTTTGCTTTTCCTCTGAATGAGAAAAAAGTTTAAATTCTGGAATGTACAACACAGCTAATTCTTCTGGATTTTTATTTATTTTATTTATTTAGTAGATTTTTATACCGCCAGCAGCTCGGGGCGGTTAACAACAATAAAAGCCATTTAAAACATTTAAAATACAATTATAAAACATATCAATAAGACAGGGTGGTATAAAAATAAATATACAGGTGGGGGATTAAAAATCACCCCCCCCTCCCTCCCAAAGGCCTGGGCAAACAGCCAGGTCTTACAGTTCCGCCGAAATGTCAAAAGGCTTGGGGCCAGGCGAGCTTCCTCCGGAAGGGAGTTCCACAGCCGCGGCCCTACCACCGAGAATGCCCGCTCCATCGTGGCCCCCCGCTTAACACGGGGGACCTCCAGGAGGGCACCCCCGGCAGACCGCAGGAGTCGTTCCGGGGCGCGAAGGGCGAGGCGGTCCCTAAGGTAAGAGGGGCCAAGGCCGTATAGGGCTTTATAGATCATTACTAGGACCTTGAACCTGGCCCGGCACACTATCGGCAGCCAGTGCAGCGCTCGGAGCACCGGTGTAATGTGCTCCCGGCGACCCGTCCCCGTAAGAAGACGGGCCGCCGCATTCTGCACCAGCTGCAGCCTCCGGGCCAGGAACAAGGGAAGCCCCACGTAGAGCGCGTTACAGTAGTCGAGTCGCGAGGTGACGAAGGCATGGATGAGGGAGGCCAGGTCCGGGCCAGAGACATACGGACGCAGCCTACGTACCAGATAAAGCTGGCGGAAGGCAGCCTTCGCGACTGCCTCCACCTGCTGCTCCAGCCGCAGGCCTGCGTCCAATATGACCCCCAGACTCCGGACCTGCTGAGCTACAGGGGGGCAAACCCCCCCAATCAGGGGGGCCACCACCCCCTTCGCCCTCCCCACCACCATCACCTCCGTCTTATCTGGGTTGAGCTTCAGTCTGCTCCGCCGCATCCAATCCGCCACGGCCTCCAAACATTGGGATAGCACCGAGACAGCAGGGTCTGGATCGGTAGAAAATGGATGATGATGTCTTTTCATTTTAAAAGGCCCCAAACCTGCAATCCCTGTGCTGTTGATTTCTTGAGTTTATATTGATTTGCCTCTCCAATGGGGAGACATTTATTACTCCACAGTAAAGGGGATGACGGAAGGACAAGGGACGGAGAGTTTGCAATAGCATTGTCAAATAGATAGTCAGAGAGCACCTTGAACACCAAAAAGAAGATATTTTACAAGCTGGTGGTTTTGAAAAGGTTTACACAGGCTTGAGGTGATTATAGAGGCATTAAATGAGCAACAAGCCTGATGAACATGATGCAGGCCATCAATAAGCAATACAGATGTGCAGTACAAGTGAATGCAGAGATTGATGAATCCTTTGAATCAGGTGGAAGAAGCGGTAGGAATTTGAAAGGTTATTTACTGACTGCCATAACCTTTAATGTTACTCCATGAATCAGTTAGCACAGAGTTACAGCAGTGACACACTCAGGCTTAGGGTGCTGGCTACACTGCTCCTACAACGCCCCCATCTGTGCTCAACCAAAATTATGTTACGTTCTCATTTTTTAGATAAGTGGCTTCTTGATTCTTCTAGCTATCACCGAGCTTCTGTCATCATAGCATAAATGTGGAAAAAGGTTGCCAGATGCAGCCACTCACGTTCACCCATAGACCACCCACCCAAATACCCATGTGAAGGTGGTGTGAAGGTGATGCATGCACCAGTGACCCACGTAGCACCCACTCTTGACCAATCACGGAGCACTAGTGAAAAAGTCTATGTGCACCGTGCAGAGGCAGCCAAAAAAGTACTTGGGAGTTGACACCTATGCATCCACAGCACATATGAATGGTGACACTGTGGGTGGGAAATGGCCTATGCAAGGCACCGGAACTGGAAGGGAGTGGTGGGGAGCCCGGGTGCCCCAGTGCTCAGCTGGTACATGCTTTCCCCTCTCCCATGGTTCATGGCAGGGGAGTGTGGAAGGGATGCCGTGGTACCCTCCCAGACAGCCACCTGTTAGAATTCCTCCCCATGACCTCCAACTGAGTGGGCGCTCTGTGGCTGTTTCACTCAGCAGACATGCAACCCCCCTCCCCCCCAGCCGTCCTTGTTTTAAAATGGCTGGTGTAACAGAGGCTATATGTGCCAGCCCATTTCTCCACTTGTCCCTTTGTTCAACTGGGCTGACACTGTCAAATTTCTGCTCCAGGTGTCTTTATTTACAATGCCCATCAAGTAGTAATCCAAGCGTGAGTCAGTGCAACAGTACCAGCCTTGCAGAGATTGCTTCCTCCAGACTCTTCCTGCCTCTAAGCACCTCCTCCCCCCTCCTTCACCCCAAATGATGGCTCTTGGGCTTGTTGCAGAGTAATAACTGATTCGTAATCAGTAAAGACAAATGCAGCTGAAGGTTTAAAAACAGAAGTTTACTTAAGCTTTCTTAGGCACAGATCCTTAGTTGCATCAAACTAGTAAGAAGACAAAATGGAGACTGAAACAAAAAGAGAGAATGGAAGGAGTGGTTACACAAAGGAATTCAACAGTAAAACCCCATCTCCCTTCCATGTACACATAAACTTAGCAGTGCCATCTGGTGGCTCTATAGTCAATTACTATTCTTAATACAGCAGGCATTAACTTATGGATGTTGCATATACCAACACCCCTTCTCAACAGACAGAAGTTAACCTACTAAACACATTTTACTTAGTACCTTTTGGTGGTGCTCTCCTGCTAAAGGTTTTGTCAGGGCATCTGCTGCCATTTCTTCTGTAGCTGCCTTTGTCCATTTGTTGTGTTCCCCGCTGACGTTTGTAAGACATCTTCCTATGTTGATGGCTCAGACAGTCTGTCGGTACTTGCTTTGTAGGACAGCAGGTGGTTGGGTGGTTTGCCTTTATTTTCCCTGGTAGATCTTCTGAATTCAACATCTGCAGGTGATTGGGTACGTTCCTGCATCTCAGTTGAGCTTGTGCTGATTTCAACTATTTGGTCAGGACGCTCTTCTCCTCCAGATTCAGGATGCGCTTCTTCTCCTGATTCTTGTAAAGGCATTACACTGTTGCTTGGGTTTTCTTGAAAAGTCACGCTGTTGCTGATGGTTACTTTGCCTGTGTGTGGGTTGAGGATTCTGTATCCTTTGGAGTGTTCGCTGTATCCAACAAGAATCCCTTCCACAGCTCGGTTTTGTAGTTTGGTGCGTTTCTCTTCCGGATTTGCAGCACAAATGGTTGTCTCCAAATCTCCCTATTATCAAAAACTTCTGACATAAGGCAAACATGCCATGTTGTTTATGTTAAAATTCATTCTTTCTGCTAACACTAAAAATGGGCAATATCTACTTGTAAATCACGGAAGAGAGTTCTGCAGTCTTTATTCAGATTCAGATTACAGAGCCATAGGGAAAGGGTGGAATATAAATTTAAACAAATAAATAAAACAATTGTAACAAGAGCTGAAACAGGTAGCTCATTTGCTACTAGGAGTGGGACGTTGTACCGGATTAATTTTGTCGCAGGAGCCTCCGACTTTGCTCCCCTAGGCCCCTATCCCCTACTCCAAACCAACAATGGAGGTGAATACACAGGCAAGAGAGTTGAGGACTTCCTGAGAGCCCACGGGATAGAGCACCAGAAGATGGTACCATACACGCCCGAGCAAAATGGGGTAGCTGAAAGAAAAAACAGGACCTTAACAGAAATGATCAGGTGCATGTTGACGGACTCTGGACTGCCAGAAAAATATTGAGGCAAGGCAGTAGTTACAGTAACATATCTACAGAATCCACTCTACTCAATAACAGCAAGTAAAACTCCATATGAACTTTGGTATGGAGAGAAGCCTAGTGTGGGACACCTCAAAGTATTTGGATGCAAGGCATATGTGTACATTGGGCAATGAACAATATAGGCTGCTTCCTGTTTTTGAACTGGAATGAGAGATGATTTCTGTTTAATTATGCTACAAGCAACTGTGAAGCAATCTGTTTACAGCAAACAAAAAAGTAAGCACATTGCATAACACACCTGACAGAATATTGTGTTGGAATGAATAGGCAAATATAGCAATCTGTAAAAGGAACAACCTCCTATTCAGTACATGAACACAGAGCACTGGGAATAAAAAGATAAGATGATGAAATGCATGAGAGAGAGTTTTAGTAACAGTTTATAAAGATGATTAAATAAAGCAAATAAAATATGAAATGCATTGAGCACCACGAGAAAGTGAAATGACTCAACTACTCTAGAGAAGAAGGAGAGAAGACATAATTCCTGGGCTCTTTTGTTGTTTGTAATATTGTGCATTTGGAGATCAATCTTACAAGGCAAAAAAAAAAAAAAATCAGTTGCAAGGCATCACATCCATTGATTTCAATGGGAATTGAAAGTACTCAGTAGGAAATGAATATTCATCTCATGAGATCAAGTTATTACACAGTTTCAAGGTAGACTTTGGATTACCTGAGACTGCGTGTCCCAGATTAGCAAGATCAGGAATATATCCCTTTTTCCTGCCCTGCATTCCAGAGATCCTGGCTTACCTTCTTCCTCTCCGATGATATTCCCACTCTCATTCTTGGTGACTTCAACATCCATGTTGACACGCCTTCCCAGTCCTCTATCTCCCGCTTTCTCTCCCTAGCCTTCTCCTTTGGTCTCCACCTCTGGACTGATTCTCCCACCCACACCGGTGGCCACTCTCTTGACCTCATCTCCAGAAACTGGCCTGTTGCTGACCTCTCCTTTGATCTTTGTCCCATGTCCGACCATTACCTCGCTTCCTTCAACCTCTCCCACCAACCCCCATCTTCTTCCCCAGCTCATGCCCCTTCCGTGATTTGCAGGCTATTAACCCTTTAGACTTTGCTTCCTCCCTCTCCCCCTCCTCCCTTCTCCTCCTCTTCCCCTGACACTGCCATCTCTTCTCTCAATGCCTCTCTTGCCACGACCATCAACTCTCTTACCCCCCTCTCCTCCTGCCCCATTCGACCCCAAAACCCCCATCCTTGGCTCACCCCTACTATCCACTACCTGCACTCCTGCACCCAGGTTACTGAACGCCTCTGGCGCAAATCCCGCTCCCACCCTGACTTCCTCCACTATAAATTCTCCATCTCCTCCCTCTCTTCCGCTGTCTCCCTGGCGAGGCAACACTACTATGCCTCCGGGGTTGAATTCTACTCTGTTGACCCCCACATCCTCTTCTCCACCTTTGACTCCCTTCTCAAGCCCCCCTGCCTCCTCCACCTTCTTCCCTTTCTGCTCAGGCTCTCGCGTCATTCTTCATCTCAAAGTTTGACAAGATCCACCAGGACATTGCCTCCCACCCGTCTCCTCTCCCCGCTCCCTCACCACCCCTCCCCCTCCCTCTCTCTCCTCTCCTCCTTCCCTCCTGCCTCCCTTGAGGAAATCTCCTCTTTGCTCTCTTCCTCCAACCCCTCCACCTGCCCTCTCGACCCAATCCCCTCCCACCTCCTGACCTCCATTGCTCCCACTGTGCCCCCCTCTTTTACATGTCATTAATTTCTCCCTTTCCACTGGTTCCTTCCCCTCCACCTTCAGGCATGCCATTCCCATCCTCAAAAAGCCCACCCTCGACCCCTCTGACCCCTCTAGTTACTGGCTGGTCTCCCTCCTAACTTTCATCTCTAAACTTCTGGAATATGTTGTTTACTCCCACTGCCTGGATCTTCTCTCTGCCAACTCCTCCCTGGACCCTCTCCAATCTGGCTTCTGCCCCCTTCACTCCACTGAAACTGCCCTTGCCAAGATCACCAATGATTACTTGTTGCTAAATCTAAGCGCCTTTACTTGTCCTCCATTCTTGTCCTCCTTGACCTCTCTGCTGCCTTTGACATTATCGACCACTCACTCCTACTGGACTGTTTTTGCTCCCTAGGCTTCTGCAGATCTGTTCTTGGCTGGTTCTCCTCCTACCTCTATGACCACTCCTTTAATGTGTCTATACCCAATTCCAACTCCTCCTCCCTCCCCCTCTCAGTTGGGGTTCCCCAAGGCTCTGTCCTGGGACCTCTCCTCTTCTCTATCTACACCCTGTCCCTCGACAAACTCATTGCCTCCCACGGCTTCCAATAACACCTCCATGCTGATGACACTCAACTCTATCTCTCCACCCCCTCTCTCCCCCTTCTGTCCAAGCTCGCCTCAACAACTGTCTCTCTGATATCTCCACCTGGATGTCCCAACGTCAGCTCAAGCTCAACATGGCTAAGACTGAACTCCTTATCTTTACTCCCTACCCTTCCTCTCCCTCTTCCCTGTCCAACCTTATTGATGGGGTCACCATCTGCCCCATTCCCCAAGCCTGTAGGTTGATACTCACCTTTCCTTTAAACCATACATCAATTCTGTTGCCAAGTCCTGTTGCTTCGCCCACCACAACATTCTCGGATTTGCCTCTTTCTCTCTGTCTCCTCAGTCAAAAGCCTTGTTCATGCCATGGTGATCTCTCCTTGACTACTGCAACCTCTTCCTTACTGGCCTCCCCCGCTCTTACCTGTCACCCCTTATATCCATCCAAAACTCCGCTGCTAGGGTCATCCACTCAGCCAGTCACTTCGACCACATGCAGTCTCTCCTCTCCTCACTTCACTGGCTCCCCCTTCCCCAATGCATCCTTGACAAACTCCTGGTATTCACTTACAAAACCCTTCACAACCTGGCTCCCCCTTACCTCTCAGCCCTAGTCTCCTTACACACTCCTGCACGCTCTCTCCGCTCCTCCTCTGACCCCTCCCTTGCTCTCCCTCATCTCCCCTGCTCCCTAGCCACCTTCGTCCCTTCTCCCTTGCTGCCCCCCATGCCTGGAACTCCCTTCCTGCCCACATCCACCTTGCCCCCTCCCTCCACACCTTCAAATACCTCCTCAAAATCCACCTCTTCCTCGCCGCCTTTTCCGATGCCTGTTAGAACTTTCTTTTCAATATTTACTATCTGCCCTCCCCGCAGACTCCTGCCTAACTGCAACCAAGCCAAGCACGTGCACCTGAGAATTTGCATTCACTTGAATGTTATTTATCCCTTGTCTCTCCCTATGTCCCCTCTCCTTGTCTCCCCCCTCCATGTTTATTGTAAGCCATAAGCATGGACCGCGTCTATCTTATTGTTCTGTAAGGCTCCAGGTACACAGCTGGTGCTATACAAATGCTAATAAATAAATAATAATAATATTTCATCATTTTATGTTTTGAAGAATATTGTAATGGCTTTATGTCACACAATAAAATTTTGATTGATTAAAAGAATACTGAGATACTCAGTAAAAAACGAGTAATTCCAAATACCAAGTTTCAGCACTATAATGTCTTCTCATGTAGACAAGTCACTAAGAAACTGTTCTCAGTGAGTTTTTCAAACATGTCAAGGCTGAGATTCAGTTCTAATCCTGACATCACCCAATTGTGGATGTTATTAACAATAGTTCCAATATTCTGAGTAACAGATCTGGTTATTTATTGATGCTCCTAGACTAATGTTGGCTATAGCTCACAGATGTATAAATTAATATAGCCCTTTTGCAGGAGTGCATTACCTGGCCTACTAGCAACCACACTGATGGGAGTCAACATGGAAAGTAATCCTAAAATAAGTTCCACATTCTATAAATAGAGTTCTGCAGAAACAGATCCCATGTTTGTAAAAAACTGAAGCTCATCGCATGGACAGACACCAAAATGCTACTTCCATGTTAAGGGCTCATTCAGAAAAACAGTGCTGGATCCAGTCAATTTGGGACTATGTGAAAAATTGTGGTGTGGGCCCACTCCTACAATGGGAATGGTTGACAGACACACAGTAACTCGCCTATTAGAAAAAGGCAACTTTTACTGTAATTACTTTTTGATGTTCAGTTACGCAAAACAACCTCTTCAGGGGACAGGGCTTTCTGCACTGCAGGCCCATATGTTACATATTTCTGGTCTGCTTATGGGCCTAATGTGTTGGGAGATCCTCCTGAGGACCTTCCCTACATTTGAGGCTCTGTGGGCCTGTATTTTTGTGCCATATAATACTCATACTCAAGTTGTCATTTCATATTTATTCATGGATCCCATATATTGGGTGGTCCAGTGGGACCTCTCCAGTATATAGATCCCTGTGAGGTCTGAACTATTTCAGATCTGGCCATGAACACATCTTTTTTTGAGTGGTTACTGGCACTAACCTACATTCTGACTGTTGTGTGAAATCCCTCACTTTATGTGTGTTACTGTTCTGTCAGTGAAGGGAGGGTAAGAAGGGTGACCTCTAAGTAGCTTTTAATGTGGGACAGGGGGCGGGGATGCATTCATCAGCTGGGTTCATCATTAAGATTGTAGGAAAATTGAAAGGCTTGCGGAAGGGAAGTGGAGGACTATAAGAGGGCAGGAGAAGGTCTTGAAGATGCAGGGGTGTAGAGTTGGGCACAGAGGTCTGAAGAGGGGTAGGAGTATTGAAGAAGAAAGATAGGAGAGGTGTTTTAAGGAGGAGGATTGTCTAAACGTTTAGGAGGGAAAGATTGAGAAAATATCTAAGAAACTTGAATAGGGGAAAGGTCTAAGAGAGGAGGATTGGGAAAGGAAATACAAGAGCTAGAGACAGCAAGGCAAGAGATACAAGAGTAGCAAGCACCAAGGCTAAGGTCTAGAGTTAGCAAGAGGGGCTGGCCGCTGGATCACACCTAGAAGAGGAAACAGCCCAGACTGTTCTAGGCTAATGGTTGTAGCCTCAGGTAGGAAAGTGGCCAATTAAGCTTAGCAAAGTACAGCTGCTGGGAGGTGCTATAGCCTGATGAAGCCCATTAAGCCCCATACTGGCCTAGCATCCAGTGAGGGAGAGGAGAGCTCCTCCACTTCCGTGGTCCACGGTGCCTCCTGGCCTGTACTGTGGAGTAGCCTGACCAGCCCCCCAACCAGCATTCCTGCAATCTGTCTGGCCCATTTCCTTCATGCTGGAGTTGTGGGGAGCGACACAGCTGGTGTTAATCTGTCCTTCCTAATTGGAGCCCCCCCCCCCTGAAGTGGTAAGTGTAAGAAGGGGCGGCCCTGAGGAGGTATAGCAGTTGCCTTAACACTGTGTGTTCCTGGTTCTCTGCCTCCCATGTTTCTTGTTCTCTATCACCTGATGCAAAGAGATGGTAATTTGAACGCAAGAGAATTGGCAGCTTCATTAATGCATTGCTAGAGGACAAGACAAACACAGATTTAAGAAAAAGTGGTGAGTTTACAAAAAGTAAGAGAGTTGTGTGAATGTGGTCTAGGTTTTATGAACAATACTAGAATGATAACAGTCCATATAAGGAATGAGGAGGGAATGACTTGGTATCCGCGAGCCTCTCCGACCTTTGCCATTGCAAGCCACCCTGTGCCCAAGTTAAATCAAATCAAGTCACAGATGTTATTCAGGTACCTGAACGGCTACCTGGAAATGTGAAAGATACTTAAAACTGCTACTTACTTCAGCTCTAGTTCAGAGTTCTATTTATTTTGCAGGTGAATGCATATCACACAGAGTCATTTTACTCACACATCGTATTTAATTTTTTAAAAAGTTGCAGCCCAACTTTTTGTGGAACTTAGTTACTTAGGGAAGGAGTTACTCTTGGAGCAATATATTTATTGTCATGTTTCTAGCAGATCTCCTTAACCAGTGCTGTCAAAACAAATGCATCAGGTCACACAGCAGGAGGTTTATCTCAGAGAAAAGCTTAGGCATTAAAACAGAGAAGACTGTGGTCCTGGAGATAGACTAGTAATTAAGTATTGATTGCTTTATCTTACACATTGTGTACAATTCTAAACAAATGCAAGATCATTTTTGACTCCTTTCTTTTAAATACAGAAATTTGTCAGTGCATTCATTTTAAAGATTACCAAATATGAAGTGCAGTTTTTTGTGGTTTTTTATAGCTGATTCACTGATGTCACTTGGATTCGATCAATACCTCCTAGAAAAGCAGTCCATTTGAAGGCAATGTCAAGGAGATCAGACAAAGCTCATCTCATGCCTAGAATCAGGAGTTTTACTTCAGGTTACTGACAAAAACAACTTAAAGGGATAGATGATAGTTTTGCTGTTTGCTTGTATAAGGAGAGAAGTGCAGAGACCTTGCAGTCCTATGAATGGAATAGCAAGGGCTGGTCTTACAACAAGGAAGGCAGAGTGCCACCTAGTGACTGGTATCATCTGTCAAGCTTTCCCTTTCTTCTAACCTAGGGTTAACATACCTCCTCTTTAAAAGAGGAATCTTATCAAAAATATGAAGTACAGGGCTGTACTGGTACTATTGCAGTCCTGCAGCATGTATTTTATTTTCCATAAGCATCCTCTTTTAAAGGGGAGGTATGGTAACCCTATTCTTACCCCCAGCAATTCCTTGTTTATAGCTGTCTATCTTCAGGATCCCCTTCCTCTAAACTAAGCACTTACACCTGCAACCTCTCAGCTTCCTGGAAGGATTCCTGTCTCTTCATATATGCCCCTTCCTTTTGCCACCTCTCTCCTTGTTTACTCTATACTGCAAGGGACCTGTCTCTTATCACAACTGTCCAGTGCTGTGTAGACAAGTCAAATGCCAGTGGAAAGTCTCTTCACTTCCCTGCATCATTTTCTCCATTGTTCATATGTGAATAACCATGAAACTATCCTCCTGGGGGTGTATCTGAACTTGTTCTTTCACTCTGTAAGGTGTTTGTACATGCTATATAGGCTGAAAGAAATCAGCTGTTCCCAAATGGATGGGAAATCTCATCATTTCAAGAAATTTACAGGATTTTCAATAGAATTTTCATGTTAGGGATGATAGTCACCTTTTCAGTGCTTTCAAATTTGTACCAGAGAATTTTTATCGCTTTCATCACTTCCTGTCACTTTTGTGCCATTGCTGTTGTTTTGTCATTTCCTTTTTTCTCTGAGTTGCAGTAGTATATATGAAGGCAGGGGAAGTTCTGGGTAGTTCCTTGAGGGTAAGTTAAGTTTTTTTAAATTATCAGGCTAGATTTATAGATAGGTAATATAGCCATAGGTAGGCCTTTTGGGATATCATGGGGAAGTATTGAGAGTACTACATGAACTGAACACACAAAATTCTGAAAATAACAAAAGGCATTTCTGAATGGGAAACCAAATGCACCAACATGAAAACCAATAAGTTTATGAATTTCTGAAAAAGTGTAATGCTCTTTGTAACAGGTACCGGTTTACCTGGAGTAAGTCTTGGCAGGACCAGACCCTGGTAAGTCACTTATTCCAGGGAATTGGCTGTGCACACGCTGTCTCTTTTTGGCATCAGTTCAATGTTCACTCAGTTTGGGTCTTAGCTTGGTTCTTTAATCAGCAGTCTCTCACAGTATCTAGTTGTATACAGCTCTCCACCTTTACATAGTCTCTATCTACATGGTTATATACAATCTTCTATAACCTGTCAGTAATACCAGGAAACAGTCCTCCAGCATTGAAACCCATCCCTAACTAATCACATCTCAGTCAGGCCTCTGCCTCTGGCTGGCTGGTCAGTCTCCCAGAGCATCATACATATACACACAGTCCTACTCCTTATTGCTGTGTACTCCAGGCTTGGGTTCCACACTTTAGGGTCTCCTGGTTGGGCACAGTCACTCTTCTGAGCAGACAAGCCTCTCTCAGCTTCTTGAACCAGACACCAACATTTTGAAAACTATCGTCACTTATCCTTTCAGTCCAGGTTCCTCCAGCCCTTTCCTATCCTGGGTTAAGCACCCTGGATAGGGCTGAGAAGCTTCCCTGGCCAGAGCCAGGCACAGACTAAGCGCTTCCGGATTGGCTTCCTCTTTCTTCTAAGGTAGTGGGCGTGGCTATTGTTATTTTATTATTAACAAACATTTATATAGCGCCAGCAGTGTACATGGCACTTTACAAAGTAATAAAATAGACACGGTCCCTGCCCCTAGGGCTTACAATCTGAGCGACAGGAGCTGGGGGAGAGACATAGGAAGGGGAACAGAGGGAGAGACA
>QEPC01006161.1:310130-327524 GCA_003113815.1 Sphenodon punctatus
AGGATGCTGGGAGCGTATGCAGACGAGCTGCAACCTCACCAGTTCTTGGCCCGCTGGTCGGTGGAGCTTGGGGTGGCAGGAAGGCCAGCCCCAGGAGAGTCGTGGTGTCCTCCTTTAAGTCTACCAACCCTTAAAAGGCCAATGTCTGCCCACTTTCTCTCACAGTCACCTTGTGTTTTTTACATTACTATTGGGCTGGCTCTGCAAAGCCCTTGCCAAGCTGTTTCGTAGTGGCAACCTAGCCCACTTATTTCATAGGCGGGCACTCACCTCTCTCTTAAAGAGGCAGAAGCCCCATCAGGTTGTTCCCTGCCACACTCTTTCTCTGCTACCATCGTCACCCACCCAGAGTTTCCTGCTCCTTAATCCATTTTTACCTCTTCTGTCATGCTGCTCTCAATGCCCTCTAGTACCTTCAAATCTCTTAAAAACCTCCCTCTTCTGTTGCCAGAATGTTGGTGTCTGGTTTAAGAAGCTGAGAGAGGTTTGCCTGCTCAGAAGAGTGACTGTGCCCAACCAGGAGGCCCTAAAGTGTGGAACCTAATCCTGGAGTACACAGCGATAAGGAGTAGGGAGGGAGGTTTTTAGGAGATTAAAACATCTGAAAATCCTTCTAAAAAACAGCCACCCCCAAAAAAATATTTTATGCCAACCCACCCTCCCCTCCTCCAAAGGCCTGGGAGAATAGCCTGGTTTTGCAGGCCCGGTGGAATGCCAACATACTTAGGGCCAGACGGGATTCCTCCAGGAGGGAGTTCCATAGCTGCAGCATGACCACCGAGAATGCACTCTCCATTGTGGCCCCCTGTTTTACACAGGAGACTTCCAAGAAGGGGCCCCTGGCAGACTGAAGGGGTTGCTCTGTGGCACAGAGGGTGAGGTGGTCCCTGAGATATGAAGGGCCAAGACCATATAGGGCTTTATACGCCAAGACCAACACCTTGAATCTGGCTCGGTACGCTATAGGCAGCCAGTGCAGCATGTGGAGCACAGGAGTAATACGCTCCCGTTGGCTTGTCCCCATAAGGAGACGAGCCACCACATTCTGCACCAGCTGAAGCCTCCGAACTAGCATCAAGGGAAACCCCACATAGAGCGTGTTGCAGAAGTCCAGTCTCTAGGTGATGAAGGCATAAATGAGGGTGGCCAAAGTGGGCCTGGAAATATATGGGTGCAGTCTCCATACCAGATACAGCTGGTGGAAGGCAGCTTTAGCCACCACCTCCACTTGCCAATCCAGGCAGAGATCTGAATACAACAATACTCTCAGACTCCGAACCTGCTGGGCTACGTACGGAAGGGTGGACCCCCTCAATGAGGGGAGCCGACACCTCCTTCCGCGCCCTACCCACCACCATCACCTCTGTCTTATCAGGATTAAGCTTCAGTCTGCTCTGCTGCAACCAATCCGCCACGGCCTCCAAACATTAGGACAACACTGAGATAGCAGGACCTGGGTCACTTGAAAAGGAGAGGTACAGCTAGGTGTCATCAGCATATTGGTGGCAACGCACACCAAACTCTCTCACAATCTCCCCCAAGGGCTGCATATATACATTAAACAATACTGGAAACAGGATGGAATCTTGCAGAACCCCACATTCCAGGAGCTGGGGGCTGGAAGATTCAGCCCCCAGGACAACCTGCTGGTTTCTCCCCGAGAGGAATGAGCAGAACCATCAAAGGACTGTCCCATCCAGACCCCCCCCAGGGCTCACGACCATCTTAACAGCAGTCCATGGACCACTGTATCAAAAGCAACCAAGAGATCTAGCAGGATCAGAAGTGTCGAACGTCCTGTGTCCATCTCCCGGCGGAGATCGTCCACCAAGGCCACCAACGCTGTCTCTGTACCATAATCGAGGCAGAACCCTGATTGAAATGGGTCAAGGAAACTGATGCTGTCAAGATGTGCCTGGAGCTTCAGTGTCACCACCTATTCAATAACCTTCCTGGAAAAGGGGAGGTTAGAGATAGGTCAATAGCTGGCGAGTGCATCCACATCCAAAGATGGTTTCTTCAACAGGGGGCACATCACAGCCTCTTTGAGACTCGGGGGCAATCTGCCCTGCTGAAGGGACATGTTGATTACCCTCGCCAGCACCATTCCCAATGTCTCTCTGGAGGCTTTCACCAACCAGGACAGGCATGGCTCTAATTTGCAACTAGTGGCTCTAACAGACCCCAGGAGGATATCCACAGAATTGGCTGGTGTCACTTCCTGAAACTCATCCACAAAAGATGGACCAGGCGGGGCCTCCATCACCTCGCACCCCACCTCTACTGCCCCTAATCTAGTGTCGATGTTGCTCTGGATCCAAGCGATCTTGTCTGGAAAGTAGGTGGCAAACTCCTCACAGCGGGCTTGGGACAAGTCCCCGTACAGGTGGAGGGAAGCTAGACTTACCAGCCCCCGCAGCACCCAGAACAGCTCCGCTGGACGCGACTTTGCAGATGCTATAAGGGCAACAAAGAACTCTTTCTTTGCCATCCTCACAGTCTCAACATAGGACTGCAAATGGGCCCTATGGATAAGTTGGTTGGATTCAGCACGAGCCTGACACCAGAATCGCTCTAGTTGCCTACCTACCTGCTTCATACACTGCAGCCCCTCAGTAAACCAAGGGGCCCTACGGTGATAGAGAGAGGTAGGAAACGTCTCAGACCCACCCTGTCAATGGTCTCCCCGACCAAGGTTCCAAGCTGGGTAGCAGAGAAAGAGTGTGGCAGGGAACAACCTGATGGGGCTTCTGCCTCTTTAAGATTTCATGAACAGAGTGGCTGTCAAGGTCTAAGGTTAAATCCCTAGAGACTCTTGGAACCGTTGAGGTTCCATTAGCCTCCAGGGGCGAACCAACCTAACTGGTCCATTCCCCTTCTGGAGGTGGTGCACTGAGAGACTAGCCTGTAGGAGGTAATGATCTGTCCATGACAAGGGTATGGAAACCCTACTGAAACACTGGGTAGAAACAGACATGCCGGTGGTCTGCTTTGGCCCAGGATCCACCAGCATGTCTGTTTAGGTGCTGCCAGATGAGGCAGGCAGGTAGGTGGCTAGCCCAAGCTGAATCCTTGGAAAATCTCCAAGGACACAGCCTGGGTGTGTCTGCTGTATCCAACCTGGGCTAGCACGCTTGTTCTTCTCCACCATACCCACCTTGGGGGCATCCGCTGTTTGTGACAAGCCCCACTTTTGGACTCATCGAGCTGTTGTGGGGGGCCAGGTACTGGGGACCCCCGTGCGAAGGACAGAGCGAAGCAAGCTTGGGCTGCTGTTAGTATCCTGGCAGAAATATACTCCACCTGGGAGGGGGCGTGGCTAGATGGCAACACACCCCCCCCATATGCCCTTTGTGCTCCCTTTGTTCTCTTGGCTCTGCTGCTCTGCTGGCGCTTTTGTGGAATTTGCCTGAGCCATTGACTAGTGGCCCCAGCGCCCTAAGACCATGTCTAGGAAATGACATTGACAAGCTGGGGTGGGGTCTTCGGGCCAGTCGCAGGATAAGCAGCAGAAACTGGATAACTTTATTGTTACCTTTCATGATCCATTGGAGACCAATCAGAAAACAGCATCTGCAGGCAATGTGGTGGACTCCTTGGTAGTTCCACCCTCACTGAGTGACCTCAGTGTTGCTTCAACTCCTTCTTCCTTGCCGGACTATCATCATCTGTATTGGACTTTGTTACAAGGCAAGTGGACGACCTTCCGCTTACATCTAGGGGTGAGGGCCCCCTCCCCAGCTCATCCAGATTTTATCGAACTCCTTGGGGATCAGCCCCGCCATTGGGGGTGAGTGTACAGTTATCTTGTGAACCTTTGCCTCTTCAAACAGCTTCCCAGCCTCCCAAAGCGTGTAAAGGGTCAACCATAGATGAGACCAGCAGGGCTTCCCAGACAAGGATTAAGGGAGGCAAGGGCTTAACCCTGTCTACCTACCTGGGTGCAGTCTCATTTAGAATCCATCCATTACCATCCATCCATGGGGTTTTCCCCAGATGGGATACTAGGAGGGCATTTTTGGGACATATAACCTCTATTATGGGTAACGTGCCTATGGGGGCAATCAAAGCTTTTCAAGTGCTCCCTTCTTACCATCTTACCCAGTGACTGGTGGTTCATTTTAACAGTCCCTGGGTGGCCTCCAGGATTATGGACCATTTTTATTTGTTTTCCTCATGGGGGGTCCAGGTAGGGGAAGTTTTTAGAGATGTGACGTTAAGGCCACTCACTTCAGCTTGCCCAGGACAACAGTTGTGGAAGGGGTCATTAGACCGGGAAGGGGCCCAGGTCTTTCTGGATCCCCGGAGTAGGAGATCTGTGGCTTTGAGTCCTAGGTTGGCACCTATAGAGGAATGGCTACTCGAACTGGCCCAGTGCCTGGAGCCAGCTATCTCCTCTGAGGGAAATAAGTCCGAGGGGGCGGGAGGTGCGTTGATCATGGACTTACACCCCTTGTCCCCCTTATGATTTGTTCCCTCTGAAAGTTCACACCTCATGGATATCCAGCAATCCCTGCCCTCTGTATCACTTACCAGGCCTACGACTGGACATGAAAGTGTTAACCCTCAGCCGAACCGACTTAATCAGTCAGACGAGTCTCGGGGGGTTATATTGTCCCAGGTCCAGCAGGGACAGTGTGTGGCTCAGGGACTCGGTGCCCCAAGTAAGGTTGGGGTCCCCGGTGCCTGGAGCCTGTAGGGTGGGATCTTGGAATATAGCGGGTTGGGTCTCTCAGTTACACAACCAGGATTTTATTATCCTTATTAAATCTTTTCAGGTTGTACTTCTACAGGAAACATGGGTAACTGGTTCTATTGAACTCCCCTCTGAACTATCCAACTATGTTGTATATACCTTGGCAGCAGTTCCTTCTGTTGCAGGTAGAGCAAGTGGTGGTTTGGCTTGCTTGTTAAAGGTGGGGTTAAAACCTCTGGTTCACCAGGTTATTGAATTGCTCCCTTTCCTTTTGGGATTGATTTTGAGAAGCCATACTGGGGTTTGGATAATACTGAATATATATGTCCTACCTGTTAATTCTAGGGCATTTCAGCCAACTTGTTGGGACATTATTGAGCCCTGTATTGAGAATTTGATTATAACATTTCCGGATGTCTGGCTAACAATGTTGGGTGAAGTCCCTCAGGACCAAGGTCCTGGAGGAGTTCAGCACCACCGCCGAGACCAGCTCTGCTAGAGCAGCAAGGGATGCTGCTGGGCAGGAAGGGGCCCGGTACACCAGCACTCCAGCAGCACCCCGAGATTGCCCCCAAACAAATCAAACATCATATGGAGGGCCTCAATCCCCGGAATCTCCTGTACTTGATACCTCCTACGGTATCAGAGGCCATGTCTCTCTGAAAATAATAGCTACACCACCTCCCTGGCCCCCTGTGCAGGGTTGGTGCTGCACGGCTTACCCAGGTAGAACAAGATCAGCCAAAATTGGCCCCGCCTCCTCATCCAGCCAGGTTTCCGTGATACATACAAGGTCCGCAGTCCCGTCCAGGATCACGTTCCAGATTACCAGGACCTTATTTACCATGGACCTTGAATTTAGCAGCATCAGGCCCCCACTGGCGGACCTTAGACTTTGCTCCTCTTTCGCCCCCAGTGGGGGGAGGCTCTTTTGACCTCCATCAAAATATAAATTGATATTCGCCACAATTAACTGTTTCTACTCTAATGTTATATAGTAACAATCATACTCTTATAAATGCTGCTGAGTTGAGCCAGAGCCTTGGATGAATGTGCAGAATCTGTCGGGGTAAACTTCCGCAGATAAATTGTAGCTGACTTAGTCAGATTACTTCTGGGTACAATTGTTAGCATATGTACCTACCAGATAAACACATGAACTGGACTGTGGCTTCAAAAACCTATACAGCCAAATGTTGACAGCAAGCTTCCTCTTTATTGGAAAAGGCTCAATGTCCCCTCCACGATTAAAGCGGCGGGGGTTTGGCGGCGCCCCCTTTCCTCCCTCCGGCCAAAGGAGGCGAGGAAGGAGCGGCCGCTGCGGGGAGGCGGGAGGCAGAGCAGGCCTGGTTGCCACGGCAACCTTGTGAGGAGCGCGCCCGGGACTCTCGCGAGAGCGGAAGTCCCGGGCGCCATTTTAGAGCTCCCCGCTCAACCGCCTCACTCGGCCAGGCGGGAGCGGGGAGAAGGACGTGCATCGAGGCAGCGCCGTGTGGTAGGCCGCTTGTCTCGAAGCACGAAGGCCGACGGGTTTAAGCGGGGCCAGAGTTGAGGCCCTTCAACACCGGACGCAGGGAGTCTGTCCCTGGAAGCACGGGCCGCTGTGGGAAGCGGTAAAGGGGTTGAGCGGGGGTCGGATTGCCCCCCCCTGCTTCCGGCACACAGGTGGTGTTTTCCCCCGCGGGGGGGGGGAACGGGGCAGGGCGGGGGGTTAGGAATTCGCCCCGTGCGATCTCTTTTGTTGGGGGTGAGCGGGGTGGAGCTGGTGGGATTACCACCGGCCCCCCCCGTGGGGGCAGATGGGCCTGGATGGGCCCGGGAATTTGCCGGTCCCCCACCCACCGAGGCTTGTTTGCCTCCCCCCCCAGCTGAACATTAAATTAACCCCTCGGTTGGAGGGGTAAGGGGGTTGTGCTGCCGTGATAGCCACCCCCACCCCCCCTTTTTTCCTGGGATGGCAGCCGTGCCTCTCCCCGAGGCGTGGGGGTTGGTAGGGCTGAACTGGGCCTGATTGCCCCCCCCCTCGCTCAGCATGGTTTCCCCCATGGAATGGGGGGAGAGGATTGGGAATTGGTGGGGGGAATTCCTCTGACTCCTGGGGTTTCCCTGCTGGGCCTGCAATCAGGAGTAGGCCGGCCAGTGCAGCTACTGAGGGCCAAGTAGGCCCGCACTGTGGGCAGGGGAGTCAGGTGGGCTCATCCACTCCCCATAGTAAATTATAAAACCCGGGGGGGGGGCTGTGGAGTGGTGCACCTCCTTCCCCCCCCCCAGGGCAGCAGAGATAGGTCCTCTTCCCCCCCCCACAAAACCTGGTGGGAGGGTCAGAATGGGAGGGTACCACATTGGAGATAGGTAGTAGGGCTTTTTCCCCCCCCCTTAGGGAAAAGGGCACTTAGCCCCCTCCTTGGCTGAACCTAATTTCACCTCCCCTTAGGACAGGGTAGCACAGCAGGATAGTCCCGAGGGCTCTGCCTGGGCCCCCATCGAGGTGTCTCAGCAGAGGCATTAGGAAGCAGCAGGGGGCCAAAATGCCCCCCCGCCGTAAGGGCCAGAAGAAGGCTCAGACAAAGAGGGTAAGTAAGGCCCCCCCTAAAAAGGCTAACCCCAAAAAGCAGCAGCAAGGTGAGGCCTCGCAGGCGGCAGTCCTCAGGGCCATGCAGGCCCAATTGGAAGGATATCAGGCCCGCATAGAGGAACTGGAAGCGGGTCGCAGTGACCCCCCGGGGCGATATGGTGGCGAAGAGAGGGAATCCGTGCAACCGGTCACGGGGGAGGAAGGGCCAGGTGGCCTGTCCCCAGGCTACGAGGAGGGCCCACGCCGCGCGGCCAGTGGGCGGCGTCGGGCCCTGCCTTCTCGTTTCAGGGACGACGAACCGGGACCGAGCCGGCGAAGGGATGAAGGCCCCCCTGACTATCAAGCTCAATTTGAGGCACTCCAGGAAGGAATGCGCGCGTTGTCAGAAAGTATGGAGCCGGCACAGCGCAGACAGAGTGAACCAACGAGCTACATGTGTGGCCCAAGCCCCCGGGGCGGACCTGAACCCGGTGAAGGTGAGCAAGGGGGGTATGGTAGGTGGGAAGAAGAAGAAGAGGAACACTGGGGGGCAGGACCCTTTAGGGGCCAAGGGGAGAACCCCCACGCTAGGCTATGTACCCACCAGGAACTCGGATGGGGTCAGTACCCAACTTGCCAGGAATTGAGTGGGCAAACCGGGGGGAGGGCAGCACGAAGCCACAATGTGGCTTGCGGACGCTGCCCAAATATTGGTTACAGATCAGCGGCCCGAGTGTGGGGGGCAGAGCAGTGCTGTGCGCGTCAGACCGCACGGTGCTGTGGCCATCGGGAAGAGCCCCCACCCCTGTCGGGCGGGCACGCTGATGTGTCTGCTCCACTAGGGGAACATTTGCTTCAGGCCACTAAAGAAAAAATATGGAGTGGCGAATACATTGACATATTCGCACTCCTCTTTAGCGACCCTATACCAGACCCGAATGATAAGGAAGAGAGGAAGGAAAAGGAGAAGTTCAAAAGGCCAAAGGCCGAACGCACCTGGTCCAACTGGACAGCTGCTTATACTATTTATATGGGGGTGACGCTGGTAAGGTTTCCGGAACGAGGGCTGGAGATGATCAAATACTCGGACATTGTTCGCCGAGCGTTTGATACAGGAGGACCGGGCGCTTGGCTACGCTACGACGAATCCTTCCGGCGTAGGGCGGCCAACAACCCGAGACTGCGTTGGGATCTCCATGCCCACGATATCTGGCTGGAGTGCATCAGCTGCTCCAGGTATGCCCCCCGATCAGATAGTGGCCACGTCCTCTCGCGTATGGGGGGCACGCAGCAGGGTGAAGGCGGACAGAAGAACAGACCGCGGCAGACCTCAGGGGGGCCTACGTGTTGGGATTTCAATGATGGGGGAAGGTGTTTTCGGACCCAATGTAAGTTTAAACACGTATGCACCCAGTGTGCGGGTGACCATGCCGCATCAACGTGTAACAGATTTAGACAGTACGGAGCCAGGAGCAGGGGGCGGGGAGGTAACAGGCAGCCCCCCGCCAGCCAGGGAGGCGCCAGTCAACCAGTGGGCAAGGGCGCCAACTCCGGTGCAGCATGAGGCACTACGACTGGCGACTCGGCACTATCCCGACCGCGAAACCGCCGAGTACGTCATAGAGGGTTTTAGGATTGGCTTTAGGATCCCCACCCAAGGCCCCCGTTATCATCTGGGGGCAAAAAATTTGAGATCAGTGACCGGTAACGAACAATTAGTCCAACAAAAGATTGATAAAGAAGTAAAAGAAGGAAGGATACAGGGCCCTTTTGTAGATTTGCCTATTCCTACACTCCGGATATCCCCCCTGGGCATAGTCCCAAAAAAGGCCCCGGGGGAATATCGCATGATTCACCACTTGTCCCACCCAAAAGGGGAATCGGTGAACGATGCGATCCCTCCGGAACTTTGCTCAGTAAGGTACGCATCATTTGACTCGGCAGTCGAAATGGTGCGCTCCTGTGGCAAGGGTGCCCTTCTTGCGAAATGCGACATCAAGTCGGCGTTCCGTCTCCTGCCAGTGCATCCTGAGGACTTTGAGCTTCTCGGCATGCAGTTCCAGGAAAAATTTTACTTTGACAAGGCAATGCCCATGGGATGCTCCATCTCATGCGCAGCCTTCGAAAAGTTCAGCACCATTTTGGAATGGATCGCGCGCCAACGTGGAGGGCGGGGATTGATAACGCACTATTTAGACGATTTCCTCTTCGCGGGAAGGGCAGGGACAGCGGAATGCGCATATGGGATGCGCACATTCCAGAGAGTGGCTGCAGAGCTGGGGGTACCATTGGCGCCGGAGAAAACCGAAGGCCCAACGACCAAATTGACATATCTGGGCATAGAGCTCGACACAGTGAGCTCACTATCTAGATTGCCAGCCGACAAGCTCCAAACCCTCAAGGAATTGATAGCAACAACCAAGGCGGCCAACAAGATAACAATCAGGCAGCTGCAGTCCCTCATGGGTAGCCTTAATTTTGCTTGCCGAGTCATCGCACCAGGAAGAGCCTTCATGTCCCGATTGTATGCCCTTATAGGGAGCGACCGTCCCCCGCATCATCATGTCCGGGTGACAAGGGTGATGCGGGACGATTTGGCAACCTGGGAGGCTTTCCTCCAGGGCTATAACGGGGTGAGCTTTTGGCGGCAACGACTCCTTTTGGAGTCGGAGCTCCAAATACAATCTGACGCGGCAGGCGGCCACGGGTTCGGGGTGTACTTTAGGCGGAAGTGGTGTGCAGCCCCATGGCCAGCAGAGTGGGAAGAACAGGGATTAACCCGTGATCTAACATTCCTCGAGTTCTTCCCCATTGTGGTGGCAGTAGAATTATGGGAAGCAGAATTTTCCAACAAGCGGGTTCTCTTCTGGTGCGACAATATGGCGGTCGTTCATGTCATCAATAAACTGTCGTCGAAGTCGGAAAGGGTTATGCGGCTGGTACGGCATTTTGTACTTAAATGCTTGCGGGCAAACATTTTGTTCGTGGCCAAGCACGTGCCCGGAATAGATAACGGCATAGCCGATGCCCTTTCTCGATTTCAGACAGACCGTTTTCGCCAACTCGCACCAGATGCCATGGAGTACCCAGAGCCGTTGCCAGGGGACATGTGGAACCTTGGATTCTAGCCCTAAATCAGGCAGTGCAGGGATCCCTCGCGCCCAGAACCAGGCGGGCGTACGGAACGGCTTTTGGAGAGTTCCAGGAATACAGGTCAGGGAAGGGTTGGGATCTAGGATTCCCCATCCCTGAGGGCCAGATGCTTCAATTTGCCCTCCAGTTGAAACAACGAGGTTTGGCGCCGGGTACGATTGGGGGAAAAATAGCTGCCATTTCCTTTATGAGCCGCTTAGCGGGACACCCATCCCCTGATAACGGCTTTTTTATGAGCCGTCTTAAGGAGAGTTGGGCACGTAGCACCCCGCGTACACCAGACGCGAGGGCCCCCATTACCCCCCAGCTCCTCACAATGATTACCCAGGCATTACATAAAGTGTGTCACTCGGACAGTGAGATAGTTCTTTTCACTGCCGCGTTCCGCGTTGCATTGTTTGGAGCTTTCAGGATCGGTGAGATCGTCCCCCAATCCAGGAAAGACAGGTCGGGTGCGGCCCTGCAAATACATGACGTGGGTTGGCAGGGAGACTCCCTCCTGTTACATATAAAAAGATCAAAGACGGACCAAAGGGCAAAAGGTAGGGTCGTGAGGCTGCGCCCTTCGGGCGATACCCTTACATGCCCGGTTGAAGCAATAACGCAGTACCTGACATCCCGCCCGAAAGCAGAGGGCCCGTTATTTATTCACGAGGACGGGAATCCGCTGACGCGATACCAGTTTGGGGCAGTCCTTAACATGTGCGTGAGGGAAGCAGGCCTAGACCCAGGTTGTTACACGGCACATTCCTTTCGCATAGGGGCGGCATCGGTGGCCGCTAGCATGGGTTTACCTGCAGAACGGATACAAAATATAGGGAGATGGCGGTCCGCTGCTTACCGTGTTTACATAAGGGACACAGAGCCAAGAATGTCGGGGCAGTTGGGCACCCGTCAGCAACCGGTTAACTATGGTTTCTTTTCTAGACGCGGATCCCCCGAGGGGACGGAAGGTGGTGTGGATCGTCGGCCACAGCATCGTCCATTGGGCTGGAAAGATGGCCGCACGCAGTGGATGGGGTACCCAGCTGGGTTTAGGCGATAGGGCAAAAATAATGTGGCTGGGTCGACGCGGAATGCGGTGGGAGCAATTGCTCCCGGCGCTGTCTGCGGCAGCAGAAAAATTCCCCGCACCGGAAATAATGATAATACATTTGGGTGAAAATGACCTGCCCAGGGTCACGGGGCTTAGGCTTACAAAGAGGGCGAAGGCAGATCTGCAAAAGGTGCAGGATCGGTTTCAGGGTTGCACCCTTATTTGGTCGGAAATGTTGCAAAGGAGGGTATGGGCTAACGCCCATCACCCGGGTAGAGTGGATCGGGCAAGAAAAAGAGCAAATTCGGAAATTGGTAACTGGTTACAGCGAACAGGGGGTTTCGCAATTTCTCATACGGAAATTAGGCACGATAAGGACGAGTTGTATCGGAGCGATGGGGTCCACTTATCGGATGCTGGATGCAGTGTATATCTAGGTGTCCTGAAACGAAGCCTATATAAAATCCTCTAAGGGTGAATTTTGGCGGCGAACCAGCCAAGCAGAGCTGGCGGTTCTGGTGGCGGTAGGCTGAGTTCAGGCCAACGGTTAAAAGTTGAAACGGTTAGGATAGCATAGGGTAGCAACATCTCCTTAAGAGATGGGTATTGGCCAGACATAGCCGCTCAGTGCGGCCCACTGCATGGCCAGCCCAAGGGTGAGAGACGAGCGGCCGAGCCTGCTGGGTGGACCATGCACCAAACAGGAGGTTACGGTGTCCTCATCCTTGTTGTTTAAACCCCCCGCCTCGGTGGGCGAGGGGATAGGTGCGAACAACCCGCCCTGGCCCGGTTAAACCGGTAGTAGGGGTAGGGTGTAAGTTGGAAAAGTTGGTTAAGATAGGGCACAGGAGGATTCCCCTCGGGCTTAACCCGAAGACGGTAGAGGATGGCACCAGGCAAACAGGACAACGCCTGGCACAATAGGGGAACCTCCTGTTGGGAAGGTTAACAGTTAGGGATAAGAGATTGATAGGACCCCAGTTCAAAGGGGGAAGTGGGAGGGTTACCTCTTCCCCCTTTTGGCTAAATAATAAAGAGTGCGGCCGTTCAAACCCATATACTGTGTCCTCGTCTTCTTTGGGGGGAGGGGGTGCGTCGACAATGTATGTCATAGCTGAGTTGTATGTCATGGCCATGGACTGTGAATGAAATGAAATTTACACCTACAACACATATAGCAAAACGCATGTACATAACCATAATATATCTACTACCTTACAATCCATAGCTTAATTACTTAACAACAAGTAACCATGGTCACTTATCTATTTTGTACATTTAAAATTATTAACATGCATTTGCTATATTTACTGTGCTTCACAGGGATTACACTATGTTTGGATGTGTTCCCTATTTGTTCAGTACACAGTATTCAGTTCTACAGGAGTTAATCAAGTACCTTCAGGTGACTGGGAAGTACTTTGGAAAGGGTTCTCTGCTCATTCTGTAAATTGTATGCAATTTCAGTACCTATCCAGTTTGTCTCACTACTGAGATGATGGTACCTTGGAAAGGGTTCCATGCAAAGCACAGTAAATGCACTTTGTTGTGTGTTTGTGTTGTCTTAATATGTTAATAATTTTAAATGTACAAAATAGATAAGTTTGGGCATACATACATTTCTTTCAATGTGAGAAGGATTTTTTTGTTTTTTAACAGTAGCACCTTCATCAGTGATGGGCACTAATGTATTTCTCTTGTTTGTCTTTGTTTGATTTTGTTTATTTTGTCCTGTTGTTTTTGGCATAGGGATACTTGGGTTATTTCGTTTATACTTACCTCTTAATCTGTTGTACTCAGTAATGCATAATACATCTGCTATAGCTTTATGTTGGTCAATGTCTATTAAGTTCAGGCCTTCTAATGTTCTTACTCTCGATAGTGCTACATAACTCATTCCCTCTTTAAATACCGATTGACCAATGTCAGCCAGTACAGTATCTAGACTTATCCCTTGTGCTTTATGTATTGAGATAGCATATGCTACCGATTTTGGGAACTGCTTTCTAATTATATAGAGATCTCTCATTAAAGGGATCTTTACCTGTGTTCTTCCTATTTTCTGTATTGTATCTATTTTGTCAAATTTAATATGTATATATTCTATGTGGTTATTTGTGATATTGTGCTGTACTTCAACAATGTTACCCATTGCTCCATTGACTAGTCCTTTGTCAATGCTTAGGTTACGTCGTAGCATAACTCTACATTTTTGACAAATCTTGAGTATTGTTTCTAATCCTGCTGTTCTTGACACATCATTTGTTAAATTTACCAGGTTTTTTTTTGCCTCCTCCATTGCTTTTGCGGTGTAATGCATGCTATCCACTGTATCAAGAGCTGGGATATTTATTATTGGGTTTTTTTGCATTGAAATCATGTAGTTATTGAAGTGAGCGCATGTTTTAATAGTTGGCATGAGGCACATTGGTGTTTTTTCATTTTCATTTTCAGTGTTTGTTCTTTTTCGTAGTTTGCTTCCTCTCTTTACAGTACTGCTTTGTAATGTGTAAAAGCTGGATTATCCATATTTATTTTGAAGTTATTGTAGCTTTCCACATATGACTTGAACTCTCAAAGAAGTGTATCTTCATGTCTCCATGGCTTAAAGAGCATCAAGAGTGTAAAAAAGTACAGCTCTCGTTGTGCAGAATTTGTAAGTGATAGAACTGGATGGTTTATTAGAAATGGGTTTTCTTTCTTACGAAGCACCCATTTTCACTACTTACTTTGTACCGTTGCATAACTACATTTTCTGTAACTCCTTTTTCAAAACTGTACCACTGTGCAACTTCAAACAGAGTGGTATTTTCAAGATGTTTTTATCGGTTAGGATAATAGACATCAATTAAATTTGGTTTTAGGATGTTTTGACTGTGTGGAGTATGGGATGCTAAATCTTCTATTTCTGCTTTTGATTTTAGAACACGTTTGTGGTTTTGTTTGAAATTTATGGGTACATACTTTATTGCTTTTGACTTCCCATACAGGCTTGTTCTACTTAGTCTATCTGGAGTTTCATATGCACCGCATTCTCTGTGGGTTAAAGTTTTTAAACCGAAGTTCCATAGTTTTGATGACAGACTTTGATTTTCATCAATTTCATCCCAAACATGATGGAGTGCTGATTGTTCATGTTTTGTTATATACGCTGTTACGTAATGAGCTAGTGCAAGTGTGTTGTCAGCAACAAATTGGAGATCAATGTTTGCTTCCCAAAGTAGAAGTAGAAAAGGATGATAATCATTTATGTACGCCTCTTTTGCTTTTCTTTGGAGTTGTGTACTCGATTCATGCTTTTTAATTGTAGTCTTTGGCGAATTGCTGTGAATAGGTCATTTATTTCTGTTTCTTGGCATATCTTTCTTGGGAAACCAAAACGACATTGATTATAACATTGGCCATTTTGTTTAATGGTTCATTTGCAATACCTGCTACATTTATGTATTTGAAATGTTTTCACTAAGTCATGCAATATAGGTGAAACATCTTTTTTGGGTAGTGAGCAAGTGGCATATGTTTCAATGAATTTTGCTATCTCTTCATTAGAATTAGTACCAAATTTGGGTACATTTTCTATCCACAGAAGCATGTGGATGTGAGGAGCCCCATGTGACTGGTATTCTACTCTCCAGAAGAAGTCTACTACTTTTCCAAGGGGTGGGTGTTTTTTTTTTGCAGAATGATTTTTAGTATGCTTTTGAAATGATGATGGAAATGTCTTGAGACAGTCACCAGATCTAATGCACATAGTTCTCCTGGAGTTAGTTTATTAACATCAGCATTTGTTCCGTTAAGTTTCTGCAGCATTTCATGTAGCTCATCCCAGTTGTATTCAGCACAACTTAAAGTAATGAACCAAGTTGGTGTCCTAGGTTACGTAGCATACATTTTAGTTCACCTTGGCGTCTATACCAGTATTACTTGGTTCCGCGCATTGTTGCTAAAATGTTTTCTAAATTTGTTTGAATTTGTGAATCTCTACTTGTAAGTATATCTAACATACTTTGTGCCGTCACCTCACCCAATTGATTTGTCAATGTCAACGTGTGTGCTATACTGGTAGAGAGAGCACTTAGTTCACTTTCCCAAAACAGGTGGAAAAGATATTGCATACTAAGTTTGAATAGAGAATCCTAACATTGTAGTCTTGAATTATGGTATTCACCTTTAGAGATGGTTTTCTGTCTCTTGTCATGGAATGCTCCTATTCCTGAGGGGAACAAATCCCGGAAGCACTTCACTTCAAGTGTTCTTTCCCAGATATTTATTGGAATTTCATGTATTGGTTTTATTTGATACAAATCAATGCTGTCTGCAATTGGTTCATTTCCATATAGTGGGTGTATGGTATAATGTTCATTTAAATTGGCTTCTGTTGGAACCAATTTCTCTAAACTAGGGCATTTGCCATTCTCTATGCAAACTTCTGGTATGTGGATGTGGAAGTCTGTGCCCACTAATGAATAGTATGGGTTGTTTATTTTTAAGTAGGCAAGTGTTTGCTGTATTTTATTAATGTCTAAAACATGTTGCCATATTTTCTTGTCTTTTGTTGGTACACCATTTAGTAAGATTATGAGACTATCTTCAAAATTTGAATTGTTGGCAAATGTTGCTAAGTTTTCTTCAAGAAGTAGTGGTAAGTATACTACCCTTCCTCTAACACCATGTACCAGTTGAGTTTGCTTTAGTGTCCCCGAAGTAGTATTCAGTCTAATAATAGTTNTGGTAAGTATACTACCCTTCCTCTAACACCATGTACCAGTTGAGTTTGCTTTAGTGTCCCCGAAGTAGTATTCAGTCTAATAATAGTTTGGAAGGGTTTAACAAATTGAATCATTATTTTCTCATAAATATTCAGTGTCTTCAGTACATTTGGGACTTCTTGAGCATCCAATCCATTTAGAATACACTGTGCAGGCATAATCCTGTATTTCAGAAATGACCAACAGTATTTGCAGACAATAAACGTTAGTGCACTGAATGTTTTTTGTCTTAGTACGTGGTTTGCAACTATTTGGTAGAATACATCATTTTCATGTATATTTGTATCGATATCTACTTTTCTTACTTGTTAAGGGTAGAATAATCAGTCACAGCATATACATATTTTGTCAAATGTTGTGTACTTTGCTTTTTCATATTGTCTAATTTCTTTCTTATATTTGTCAAATATTTTGTTTTCATTGTGTATTTCATTCCATGTGTCCTCGTATGTTGGTGTTGCAGTTGTAAATTGGGTTCTTCCTTTTATTTTCGGCTTTACATTGCAATCAATGTAATCTTTAATTGTGTTGTATGTTTCTTTGGCTACAGTGTCTTTAAATGTTTTCTGTAGTATTAACAATGCTCGCAACGAATATAGTTTAATTACAAATGTCCTCGTTCCGTTGTTATGTGTCGCTAATAATTGTTAAATGACGCAGCACACTTGTACATTGTTTATTGCCCAGACATTCCAAAGAATGGCCATGCCTTTGGTTATATCGGGGCACTGAGCAGCTGTCAATATTAATTTGTATCTTTTTCTTGGTGATTATATTTGCTTTGTAAAATTGTTTAATGAGGTTGACAATTATTTCTAAAGATGTCATTGATCGAATGCATAAGTCTGTACAAGACCATGAGTGCTTTTCAGTTATTTCCCCTTTGTTGTTGTAGTATGTGCTCATGTTATCCATCTAGTTCCGAGTATTGATAGTGTTAATATTGGTATGGTGTTGATTAGCAAGCAGTGCTACATTGTTTGCAGCTACCACAATAGTATCCATCTGCGGTGTATACTGTTTTGAAATTTCTGTAAAATAGGCCTCTGAGTATTTGGTGTGTTCCCACTTACCTCCTATAACTGAGCAATAATTTGAAACAGTTATGCGTGAATGGTAGCCAAGGCGCAAATACAGTTTTTCAACAAGTGCATTAAATTTGCATAGGTTACCATTGACTGTATTG
>QEPC01006161.1:330950-362267 GCA_003113815.1 Sphenodon punctatus
CACATCCGTCTTGCCCCCTCCCTTCATACCTTCAAATTTCTCCTTAAAACTCACCTCTTTCACTCTGCTCTGTCTGACTCTTTATCCTGCTGAGCCACTATTTCCTATGCCTATGGTCTGTTTACCCCTATCCTTGCCACATGGACCCGCCTGCTCTCATTCTCATCATAACCAAGCCAAGTACGTGCACCTGAGACCTCGCATCTTCATGAATGTTAGATCGCTTGTCTCTCCCTCTGTTCCCCTTCCTATGTCTCTCCCCCAGCTCCTGTCTCTCAGATTGTAAGCCCTAGGGGAAGGGACCATGTCTATTTTATTACTTTGTAAAGTGCCAGGTACACTGCTGGCACTTTACAAGCATATAAATGTTTGTTAATAATAATAATAAAGTATATAACCAATACATGTACCACCTTAAGATTAAATAGAAAAGGGAATGTGTTGGCGGGTGGCAGGTGGGGACCTTCAGGGGAAAAAGATGATGGGGTACCCTGGCCAGAGTGCCTTGTGTGCAGATAGGGTGGGTGGTATATACTGCCATGCATTCAGTTTACACGATTGCTCCCCCTGCATAGACAGTGGGTATCCATGCATGGGATGTTTATCTATATGATTTTTTGGTGTTGATGTGGGGGACCCCCTACACCTCCCCATTTTTTATTGCCTCCTCCCCCCACATCCCCCACATCTCCTCCTCCCCTACACCTCCCCATTTTTCCTAGGCTCGTCCTCCCTCCACATCTCCCCCCACATCTCCTACCCCCCAACACCTCCCCATTTTTTCTTGGCTCTTCCTCCCCCCTCCTTCTCCCCCTGTCCCCCAAAGAAACCTCACTCCTCAAACCACCCCCTGTTCTTGCACCCCACCCCTAAGTACCCCTCAGTACCGCACCCCTCAGTACCCCTGACTGTTAGATGAAAGCCACCCAAACGTCTCCCCTCAGACCTCGGTCCCCTAACCAAACCCTTCCCGTCAGCAATCCCTGGTCCTCATACCACGTTCGTCCCCCCGGGGTACGTACCTGGTGCATACCCTGTATGAGGTAGGCTGTTCCCTTGTGCATCCACTGGGTTGTCCCACCAAATCACAGTTATCACACTTTAAGTGTCTACAGTAATGTGGCTGCTGACAGGTTGAGCTTTGTGAAGGTGAAAGCCTTTGTGATGTCACCATCTGCTAAACTGATCAGCAGCTGGCATCAGTGAAGGTCAAAGCCTCAGTGAGCATCAGAGCTATTTTTTCAATCAGCAACGTTTAGGTGTTGCTGTAGTGGGGAACCCCCTACACTTTTTGTCTCCTCCTTCCCCCACACCTCCCCTTTGTCTCTCAGCTGCTGTCCCAACAACAAGGACCCCACAGTTTCTAGGCTCCCCTGCTCCACTGTGTGTTTACCGTACAGTAACTGTAATGTATCTTTCAAATTTGAGCCAAGTGTGGCAAGTACATTTCATCAGCGAACAGCGCAGATGTATTAGAAGTACACATTAGTGGAAATGAGCAATAGTTATAATAGTTTTGTATAAAGGGCATTTATTATAGTCTTACATTTGCCATTCAATTAGGAGTCATCCCATAGGATGTGTTGAAGGCTCTGGTGCTTGATTGTCTACTTCTGTGTTTTCTCCCACCCTTCTACTGCCTTGAGAATGTCTTCATCGGAAATGTATGATTTTGACAATTCAAGGAGCTCATTATCTTCACTGCTCATGCCTTTTGCACTTCGAAGTTTCTTTTCACTGCAGACCACAGTGAAAGCCTTTGTGAAGGTGAAAGCCTTTGTGCTGTCACCATCTGCTAAACTGATCAGCTTCAGCAGCTGGCATCAGTGAAGGTCAAACCCTCAGTGAGGATCAGAACTATTCTTTCAATCATCAATCAGCAACTTTTAGGTGTTACTGTGGGGCGGGGGGGACCCCTACAGTACAGTATCTAGACTTTCTTGTCTCCTCCTCCCCCCATACCTCCCCATTTTCTCTCAGTGGCTTCCCCCACCCTAAAGGACTGTGTGTTTACCGTTACTGTAATGTATCTTTCAAATCTGAGTCAAGTGTGGCAAGTACATTTCATCAGCGAACAGCGCAGATGTATTAGAAGTACACATTAGTGGAAATGAGCAATACTTACAATAGTTTTGTATAAAGGACATTTATTATACCCTTATATTTGTCATTCAGTTAGGAGTCATCCCATAGGATGCGTTGAAGGCTCTGGTGCTTGATTGTCTACTTTTGTGTTTTCCCCCACTCTTCTACTGCCTTGAGAATGTCTTCATCGGAAATGTATGATTTTGATAATTCAAGGAGTTCATTATCTTCACTGCTCATGCCTTTTGCATTTTGAAGTTCCTTTTCACTGCAGACCACAGCTTCCTTGTCCTTGGGTGTTGCATCCAGTGGAGGCTGCTTGTACTGTACCATAGTCGCCTTACGTTTCTTTCCCCCACTCTTTGCTGCTGCCTTTTTGGAACAATCCATGTCCTCTGGTGGTGAAAGTGTGAGTTGTTGCAATGTAATTTCATTGTAAATATGAATTTACAATGCAGAAGGTCAAACTACAAATACGCAATGTATAACGCAAACCTCATCAGAAATAATAAACAGGCCCCCCTGCTCCACCAACCAAACCCCTCCACTCAGTACCCCCTAGTTCCTCAACCAAACCCCTCCCTTCAGCGATCCCCACCCCTCCAAGGACCCCCTCATCCTGCACCGAACCCCTCAATACCCCTTGATCCCCACACCTAACAGCATCCCCTGCTCCCACAACCAGCTCTGTGAAGCACAAACCTCGGTCCCCTAACTGAACCAGTCCTGTCAGCAATCCCTGCTCTTCATATCACCTTTCCCCATGTGTGTCCTCTGAGTTGTCCTACCACATCACAGTTATCCCACTTTAAGTGTCTACAGTTATGTGGCTGCTGACAGGTACCCCTCCCTTAAGTTATCCCCACCCCTCCAAGCACCCCCTGATCCTGCACCCCATGCCTCAGTAGCCCTTGCTCCACACACCTAAAAGCATCCCCTGCTCCCCCCACCAGACCTCTCCCCTCAGTACCCCCCAACCAAAGCCCTCCCCTCAGCAATCCCTGCTCCTCATACCACCCATACCACGCATACCTCCTAATACCATTTCCCTTGTGCTCAGGATCGTCTCACCAAAGCACACTTATTGCTGACTGCTCAGAGCTTCAGCTGTCTGAATCAGAAAGCCTTTGTGATGTCATCAGGTGCTTAACTGATCAGCTGGTGACATAAGTGAAGCACAAAGCTGAAAACTCCATACGTACTGAGCATGCATGGAGAAACAAAACTGATTTTTCAATCATCAATAACTCGGTTTTCCAAGCACCACCCACTACCATACCGCAAAGGATCATTTCGTTTATCTCCAGCTCCATGTCTGTAAATTTTGAGAGATCAACCCCTCCACGGGTAGGAGATACAGAAGATGGAAAATTCTGAGAACATTTCATTTTTCACCCTAACAAGTTATCCTCAAAATGCTCATAACTTTGGATTTACTCGATCAATCTGCTTCAAACCTTGTACGTATAATGTTCCTCACAACTTACAACCACTGATAGAAATTCATATTACTATGTCCAGTGGTTCATCAAATATGGGCCTTCACCAGAACCCTGATTATAATGGAACAGTGGTTGTACATTTAATAATCTTTACAGCTATCATTGTAAAGATAATACAATACACTATAACCACCTTACTATTTGTACCATAAAATATTTTACATATATTAACTTAAAACATTGCAAAATTTTACAACTGGCCTATATATCCATTTACTTACTCAGACAATACACACTTAAACCAACAAACTATTGGTACCATAGATATTTTATGTATAAACAGCTTTGAGATTTTCACCACTGGCCTGTATCTTCATTTCTTTACTAACACATTTTGTTTGGCCTTATAACTATCCCTATGTATTAAAGAGAACATACATGAGTATATATGAGTATCAAGAATTCAGGTTCAGTTTACCTGCCGGGAGCTCCTTTTCCAGTTTTCTCCAACATTTTCTTTCTCTTAACTTGTGCAGCATATAAATACTTAGCCAAAACTATAAGCATCTCCATATTTTGTTCTTGCATCATATAGGTCACTTTTTCATGGGCCGACCACCCTTCTTTCCCCTTTATCAAAGAACCACCTACTCCTCTCCTCCATATAAAAGGGACATTTCCTTAAAATATGCACTATATTCTCTATATTTTCCAAATTACAAGGGCAAAACCTTAAATGCATCGGGGTCTTATCCCATCTTCTACCATCCTGAATTCTTGAATCCAATTGAGAAAAGTGCAATCTTGTCATTACCTGTCTCAATTGGTATTGGGGTATTAGCAAATACTGGAGGGGAGAGTGGGTGGGGAAACTATACTGATTTAACAACATATATTTAAGTTCACCCACCCATGCCCTATCCTCCTGTAAGGAGATATCAGCCACTCTTTTCATCATCTGCTCCTTATCAGAAGATGTACATAACCAATCTGGCGATAAAGTCAAAAAGCCCAGCCCTAATCTTGCCAATTCATTTTCAGCCATATTTACCCAAGTATTTCTTCTTTCTAAAAATTCTTTCATTTCTAAGAATACTCTTTTGGGAATACGATTTGGGGAAAGTGATCTGAGCTTGATTCAATATGATAGAACTCTTTGTTTGGCTTTTGCTCTCACATTTAGAACACCCACTTCCAACCTAACCGTAGCTCTTGGTATAGATCTTTGCCCACCCAATAAATGTTTCAAAACTGCTGCCTGCGTTATCTCAGCAGTCTTGCAGGAGGCATCATCCAAACCCCATAAATCCTCACCATACAACAAAATTGCATCTGACTTAGCCTCTGCAACCTTTAAGGCTTCAAAACAGGGTCATTTTCCACAGAGGTTAAAGGCGGCCAAAATTCCACTAGCAGCTTGAGCTGCTTTTGATTTTACTCTTTAGGCATGGTCCTTCCAGGATAAATATTGGTTGAAAGTCTTTGTATCATTATAATAATATTGAATGAGCTTCAGCAGTTTTCAACTCATTCAATAATAATATTGAATGAGCTTCAGCAGTTTTGGATTCGATCCAGGAGTAAACAGGTCGATACAGAAGTACAGGAGTACCCCGATACAGGAGTACCCCTTAATTTCTTAATGAAACTCATTACCTCTTCTTCAGTTACCCTGTAATCATTTGGATCTTTCCCCTTAAGATTCCTTCCAGGGACTCCCTCATCCAGATTTTGATCACCCACATCTGTGAGAAGTATGAGTGACTTTAGAACTTACAAACGTTTAGGCTGAAGAAACTGTTTAAGGCCCCTATGTGAACTGAACTTTGATAGACTTTTCTTTACTTTGCTAATACAGCAATAACTGCAAGTGCTTACACAAGATTTTGCAAGAACAGGTTTATTTTGGAGAATGAAAGCTTACGCTTATGTATTTTGGAGAATGAAAGCTTATGAAAGAAGGATGGCAGTCACAGATGTATCCTGATTACTCAGATCTCAGATGCAAGGTGTGGGAGGACAAGAATGAAAGTTGTCTGACAACAACTGTATGTCCTGCAGGACTAGAGACCTATAAAACCCAGACTGAGGACAGTTTCAAGTCGGACGCCTACAACATCAGCTCGTGGTACCACTCCAACACCAATGGACCAGTTCGGCGGTACCATCACCTCTGTCATGGGTTGGCCACCCTGACATGAGGATAGGTAATGTAAGAAAGAAGAATGAATTTTGAATGTGTGATGTTGTACTAATAAACATATATTTTAAACTTTGTATTAAATAAAGCTAAGAGGTTTGCCAATCTATTTCCAGTCTCTCTCTGATCTCTTGGGCTGACCACGGTATCTAAAAGAACATATACATATGCGTGAGTGAAATAATAACCGTGTACCAGGTCTGAGACTTTAATGGAACCTCGTGACCACACAGGTATGATTGTATAAATCCTTCCCTTTCCCTATATGATCCCGATCCTACAGTTAGCTACCTTTTTGGCACTCTGTTTGGGAAACGGACCCCTTTCCTATTTGTGAATGTTTCAGAGAGCTTGTAACACACTGAATATCCCAACACATATGCGACACATCGTCCATAATCCCAAATGTTCCTTTAAAATACTCTGTCCAACATGTAGCAGTTATAAAGGCATCCAGGACCATAGTTCTATTTCTAGATTTCCCACCCACAATTTCCCAAAATAAATTTCCATTCGACTGCCTGTCTAAGGCACTGCCATAGATATTTCTGGTAATCCAGCTTTTTTTATGTAAGAAAGCCTTTATATCTCTGTTTCGCTTGCCTCCATTTGGAGCTAAACATTTCTCGGTCTAAGTTCTTAATTTCCTCCAAGTATTCCATCAATTTTCTTTTTTCCCTTAAGACAGTCTTTATTAAACCAGGCTTTGTGTCCCTTACTACTTTCCTGTTGTCTCTGTGGTTCAAACAAAACCTTATCTAGTTCTTCCAAAATTTCTTGATAACCATCCAAGATATCCTCAGGAGGGCTATCATTTCTCATTTTTACTTCCATTTTTTCAGCTAGACCATGACAAATGTCCATTATCTTTATCTCCAATTCTCCATTCAATGTTGCTTTCCTGCATATTATTTTCCCCCGTGGGGACCTGTCAAACCCTTTCTCTTTTTCAAACCAAAATTTTGCTATTAAAGGATCATGGTCACTCTCTGGTCTGCTTTGTATTTGGAAATGCTTACAATAATGCCAATGTTCTTCCTTGACCATCATATAATCAATTGTACTCAGACCCCAGGGCGAATGAGATGTAAACTGCTCTGGCCGATCTGAGGATATAGCCCCATTTAATTTTTTACATCAATTGTTTTGCATAAAGTTCCATAATCTTTTCCCTTCAAAGTTTGTCCTGGTGTCCTGCATACTAGTATCAGGTGTCATAAAAATTTTCCCCTTCCTTTTAATTTCTCTGCCTTGGTAAGTCCCTATTCTAGCATTAAAATTACCCGCCATTATTAGTAAAGCATGGGGTGCCAATAAACCAATATATTCTAATTTTGGGTATTTTCAGACATGACGGGGCCAGTATTGGCCCCATCACGGAATCACCAATTGATCCCCCGCCAGGATCAAAACAGCACGGCCAACAGATGTTCTGTCTGATCCCAGTGGGAAATCGGGGGAGGGGGTGGGGCTGTGCAGCCAATGTGCAGCCGCACGGCCGCACAGCCCCACCCCCCCACACTCCCTAGGCCGGCCGCCCCCTGGGAGACAGACGGGCACTGCAGCCAATGCAGACGCAGTGCTCGCCTGCCCCCAGGGTATTGACCATGGCCTGGAATCAGCAGCGGGCATGGAGGCTGATTCCGGGCCATGGTCAGGGGACAGACGTGATGACCCCATTGATCACGGGTGGGAATCTCATTGACCACTCAAATGGACATGGTCCGGGAAGGAGGGCCATTTGCGTGGTCAATGAGATTCCTGTCTGTGATTCACGGGGGTGAACATCTGGCGGGAATCAACTGTCGGGCCAAGAGACGTTACGGTCCCTTGCTCACCATGTGGGTATTCACCGTGGTTGAGTGTGGGATCGTAACATCTGAAAAGACCCTTTGTCTCCAAAAGAAGAGTCCACCACCCAGAATATGACTCTTTTTTTCTTCGGGGGGGCAGTAAACATTTATTATTATCACTGACTTCCTTTTGTAAAAATACAATTGAACAGCTTGAATAAAACGAGTATCCAGGTCAATTGGGTTTGAAGTACAATTTTCAGTATTGGAGATCCATATGGTCAAACCTCCACAGTATCAACCCTTATTATGGTTCATATAGGACGGGATTGAATGTGATATAAACCCATTTATGTTAATCTCCTTGGCCATCCATATTTCCTGGAACATGATAATATGGTAGCTACTTATAAAAGTCATCCAGTCCCTATCAATCAATTTGTCTGCAAGTCCTGCAATATTCCAAGTTATGAGGGACAAACCTTCCTCTTTTTTCTCCATACCTCCACTCCTAGTCATTTGCACATTTCTTGGAATTGCTGTTTTTTCTTTCTCCATTCCATTTTCTTTCCCCTCCCTTGAAGCTCACTTACATCCCTTTTTGTTGACCCAAACCTTGGTCCTACTTTGGTTGTTCTTTCCCTTTGATTAGATAGATAGATAAATGTTTATTGCTTAGCCATAGGCCATTACAAATTCATACAAAACAACAATAAAATGGCCGAATGCTGTTTAAAAAACATATGTCATAATTATAATTAGACAACAACATCATGTGACCCTGGGCATTTTAAATACAAATCAAATCAAAATTAACAAAATCCAGAACAGCAGAAGAGACAAATCCTTAAGAATACAACTGAAAAAACCATGTTATATAGTCACTAGTAATAACAATCTCATGAGTCAAAATCTTTGACTACTGGGTTCATGGTGATACTGAATGGACTTAGCTCAAATACAAACTAATTTCCCTGAAATATCACCCCTTTTGTTTGTAAAAGGTCATACTTAGACAAAAAACTGCCACTGGCTTAGAGTGTGGAGAATCGGAGCCTTCCAATAGACACTGTATTAAGTGGTCGACTCTCAGACTAGTGGACATAGATTTTACATAAGTCCAAATATATTTATCTCTTAAAGTACTAAACTTTGGATATTCCAAGATCATATGTTCATTTGTCTCTATAACAAAGTGCAATGAAGACATATTCTCTCTTCCTTCGGTATCCCTTGGTATCTTCCATCTAATACTGCTGACGGGAAGGCTCCACAATGCATCAGGGTCAAAGCCCTTCTATGCTGCCACTTTTCCCACAGTATAACATATTGAGGAGGAAATATGTTAGGAGTGGGAAGAACGTAATCAGGGGAAATTCCCTGGATCAAAAGAGCAGAATGTTCTCTCTGCTGTTCCTGATGACTTATTCTTTTTTTAATCAGCGTAGCAGCCCCTTTATAGCCCAAAGGCAACAAGATCTCTCTAGAGAACCCCAATTTATGGAGTTCTAGTTCAACAAGATCACTCCATGAATCATTTGTTATTGGGCTAATAAAGAACAAAAGTGACATTGGGGTAACTGGAAAAATGGCCACCTTTAGGCAAAATTTAAGAATAAGTGTCAGCACATGAGCCCTAATGGAACAGACAGCTGTCTCAGCCCTCAAAATTACTTGTGGGACACAGGACGGTAGTCCCAGAATTGTGCGTAGGAAACAGTTTTGGATACCTTTAAGTTTATCCAAATATAATAAACCCCAAATGGCTATCACATAGAGCAGTTGTGTGATCACCTTAGCCTTAAAGAGTTGCAGAGTGGGTCCAATCAGTCTCTCACCTAATAAGTAAAAAAAACCTCACAATAGTACTGGTGATTTTCTGAGCTTACATCCTAGCGGCTTCAAAATGGGGGGACCAATGACAGGATGCAGAAAATACTACCCCTAGGTACTTAAAATGTCATACCTGCTCGATGTTAACACCAGCAATGGACCATCTATATTGTCATCGGATATAACCTGCAACCATAACCTTGGTCTTAGCATGGTTAATGACCATGTTTTCTTGGTTGCAGTAAAAATAAAACCTATTCATGCTCCGACGAAGACCAACCTGGGTCATTGATAGTAAAACTCTGTCGTTGGCATACAGCATGATAGGTAATCTTCGCGTACCCAACTTTGAGGCATGAGTATCGCAACCTGCCATAAAGGGAATCAAATCATTAACATAGAGGTTGAACAGGACTGGAGCCAATATACAGCTCTGTCGAACCCCCCTTTGTAAAGGAATATCGTCGGTAAGTGGGCCATACCTAGTAGAACGTACCTGGAGTTAATTATTCTGGTGGAGTTTAAGTAGTAGATACAGAAGGCAGCCATCCATTGTGGTCCCCCTAAGTTTTAACCATTAGCGCACTCTGTCTATAGTATCAAATGCTGCTCTGAGGTCTATAAAACAGAAGAACAGCAAGGTTTTCTTTGAATGCGACACATACTTAAATATCACATGTTTAAGGATGAAAACATGATCAAGAGTAGACTGGTCCGCTCTAAAGCCAGCCTGCTCTGGATGAATAATATACTGTTCATCCAACCATGCTTGCAGCCTAGAGAGGAGATATTTGGTGTATATCTTCCCTACAACGGAAAGGAAATTGATTGGCCTATAATTAGCAGGAACCTCCGGGTCTCCTTTTTTAAAGATTGGAATGGCCAGGCTTTTTAGCCAATATTTGGGGATTGTACCTGTTGCATTAATGATGGTAAATAAAGGGGTCAACAAAGAAGCCCACCAAGAGAGCTCAAATTTTAAGAGTTATGGGGAAATATAATCTGGTCCCGGAGCTTTACCATTCTTTAGCAAGACTATAAGGTCATACAGCTCCTCCTTTGTGATGGGATGCCAGTCTTGGGACCTACAGGGGGTTGAATCTCTATTACCCCCACAAATTTATTAGGTTTGGAGTACAGCACTTCAAAGTACTACTGCCATGCTTCCAGGGGAGGCATACTATTTGGACGTGGTGATCCCCCCAAGTTAGCTCGTGTTATAAGGAACCAAAACCAACTGGTGTCCTTGCCAAGGTGGCCTGATGCAACTGGTGCCACCTATCCTTTTGGTATATCAGTTTCTTTTGACATAGCAGTGCCCTATAAGATTTCCTGCATCTTGACACAAGGAGTCATTAGAGGGAAATTTTCCCATTGTCCTTATAGCCTTCCTCAGAATAGTATACTCCTTCCTACACTCCTTGTCAAACCTGTTGGGAAACTGAGGGGTCTGAGTACTACATGTCCTGTTAGATGACAAGAGTACAACAAGCATGCTAGACAGTGTTTCAAAATCCATAACAGAGCCCGAATCCAGGGCTTGGATTTGATTACATAAGGTCCGAACTAACTCCAAATGCATGAATGCTAAAAATGCATCACCGAATTCTGGGGTCCATTTCTTATGATCAGAATAGGTTGAGATCCCACCCCAGGCTTGGACTGGAACATTTGAAGCCAGCAGTTTCCTTAGAGCCAAATGCTGGGGGTTTTGAATTAACAAGACCAAAGGAAACGTTCAGTCTCAATCACTGTAAGGATTTTTAGTTCCAGCGCGCTAAACAAACAGTTATGAGATATAAGCATATAGTCTATCACGCTGGATCCTAATACTGAATGAAATGTAAAATTCCCCTCCAAGTCACCTGGCAAAAGGCCATTCAGAATTATTAATTCCAGATCATTTTGTAATTGAGCCATTCTTAAAGCCCTAGGGCCACATACCTTATCCCTAGATGTACGCGTATTATTAAATGGGGAGAAGGTATGTTTGTCAGGATCCAAAATTACCAAAGTTTCTGCTGGATTCCCCATACGCATGTTCATATCACCCCCCAGGATCATAATGGCCCTCGGAAATTTAGAGTATGCCTCCTTTATAGACCCTATAACAAATGTCCAGCTATCCTCATTATAGTACAAAGAAATAGCAGGCGGAACATATATATTGACCAATAAGAGCTCCAACCCATGCGGGAAGATACAATGCCAGAGGGCAAAATAAGATGTAAAATCTTGAATCAGTCTACAGTTGACCTGCAAGGTTTCTCTAATTAGCAAGGTCAGCCCGACCTTTATTATGAAGTGAGGTTGCTTTTAAGCTGAAGACATCGAAACCATGACAATAAATCCCGCTCTCACACCATGTCTCTTGTAACAGAAAAATATCATATTTGGTTAGCAAAAATTTAAAGTCTGGATCTATTGCACGCTGTTTCCAGCTAGCAATATTACAGCTGACAATACTCAGGCGGGCGGGACCTGTCCCTTCCGGTCAAACCGAGGGAAGAAAAGGTTCTGATTCAGAATTCAAACAACCCATCTGGCCCTCAGCAATAATGTCCTTATTACTGTTTCCTAAATCTGTAGGGAATGCCAAGGGTACTAAGGGCTCCAGCCTTATCTCTGTTGAATCCTTTATACTCTGGGCAATGGTGCTCTTAGTTAAAGTGCCGCTCGGAATCAACTTTTCCTTCTGTATGTAGGCCCCATCTATACTAGCAGCTGGACTTAAGTTTAGGGTAGCCAGCATAGGATTGCCTAGTGGCTCTAGCTGCCCATAGTCTCCAGGGGTACCACTCTCAAGGGAGAGAGACGCGGGAGATTTAGCCAAAATAGCTTTTTTTTTAGGGCTACATAAATGTTGTTCCAATGGGACCTGGTCCCACCTGTCTTGGCCTTTTCTATCTGGAGGTATAACTTTTCCATTTGTGTTATAAAGGTTTGTTGATCTAAAGCTACATTATGTTTGAGAGTCTGAGTGGTAGGTTCAGCTTCCCCCCTTGGGCCCTGTACCTGAACCCAGGATTGATGAGCATCAATCTCCATCTCTATCTCATTCATCAAATGAATAAGGTTTCTCGGGCCCGCTATAAGTACCATTGGTCCCATCGTCCTTAGCACTCTCTGGGTCCGCTACCAAACCTGAGTCTAATTGAAGATGTGACTTATTTCCAGGTACCAGACAAGTTCTAGAAAGAGGACGATTCCCTGGAGGGCAAGCTGGAGCAATCCCTGTTTTAATAGTATATGCTCTAGAGATAAAGATATTCATATTTCATAAGTTCCCAGATTGTTGGAATAACCTGGAGACCACAGTGTGATTGTTAAATAGAACATTAATTGTCCAGTGGCATTTAGATATACACAGATGTTCTATATTAATAATGTCCCACCTTGTCACTAGTATTCTTAATTATAATCTCAGATGCTCTGCTATATCCAAATCAGTATTCCAAAAAGGAAGCTGTCCAGAGGGTAATGGCAACACTGTGAATATTACATTCAGTGGGAGGTAAGCATAATTGTCCAAATTTGTATCCCCACTTTCCTGTCCCAGGATCCAAGGCTGAGATTTGCCCCCAGGGGGGCTCACTGGAAATTCCATGCTCCTGACAGGTATTAGATGAAAACAATGGCTTTACATCCTCCTTCCTTTCATAGGGTGTACGGAATAAAAAAAAGCATTCAAAGTCCCCATTCCCTGATTCAAGGAATTAATTTGCTGAAATAGATATTGGACTGTTCTGGATGTGAGCAGGACATGCTCTGCCAGATAAGAAGAGCTAACTACCCCGGTCTCTGAAATTCCCTCCCAGGGGAGATACACTCATGAGAACCCCTTATCTGCTCAGGAGAAGGAGAAAGAAAGGAATGACTCCTTGTGGCATCACCATGGTCAAGGTGCTCTGCTAAAGGTGCATAGCAGTTTGAAGTCGAGACCTTATAAGGTAAAGACTCCTGAGAAAAAGAAGAAGGACAGGAGGAATCAAAAAGCTCTCTATCTTCCACTGCTTAGGGATTTTCACCAGCGGAGGAGAGATAATGGCAGCTTCGACTCTAGAGCGTTTAAGCCTAGTCATGGTCGAAACCCTGTTGTATTCTTTATAACATATTGTCAGCGAGTCCCCTAAAGTAGACGGAGTCTAGGAAGGCCAATAGTCAGTAGGACAGCAGCATCTACCCGAAGCCTACACACCTAGATACTCCTCCGATAAAGTAGCCGGCTATGACGATACGCCAAGAAGTCAGTTCCACAATGTCCCAAAATGTTAGAATAAGAGTACTCCTAGTCCTACAAAATACCACAAGTCTGGAGCAATAGAGACCAGACAACACACGAACTCCAGCATTTCAAGCCACCACCACCCGACAAGTGCCTAAGGCTGCCACACACAAGAGCGCACCCTTATGCACGCAGCCCTTAGGCTCGCTGCCCAACGGCACACTCCAATGGCGCAGACGTAGGCCGTGGTGTGCTTTAAATGGCTCACTACAGCGGGTCAGGTCTGGCTGCACCAATCACAAGAGTCCAGGGCGGAGTCAGTCGCACGCACTGGCAGGGCAATTACACTGCTTACCCCTCAGGAAGTCACCAGTCACCACATAGGCTACTACAAATACACTGTCGGTGCAGGTCCCGGGGCAGCAACTCGACAGGGCTCCTGTTCCAGCACCAGCACTCTCCCCAATACACCTCCCTCACACCAGAATCTAGGCCATGGTGTGCTTTAAATGGCTCGCTCCAACAGGTCGAGTCTGGCTGCACACACCAATCACAAGAGTCCAGGGTGCGGAGTCAGTCGCAAGTGCCAGCAGGGCAATTACACCGCTTACCACTCAGCAAGTCCATAGTTCCGCATAGGCTGCTACAAATACACTGTCCATGCAGGTCCCGGGGCAACAACTCGACAGGGCTCCTGTCCCAGAACCAGCGCTCTCCCCAATACGCATCCCTCACCCCCTTTGATTAAAAAAGGGAAGTGTGTCTTCATCTATTTCCAAACCAGCTGTTGAACTTTCTGTCATTTCTAAAATCTGTCCTCTTAACCCAAGGTCCTTAAAGTCTATCCTGATCGGGGGGGAACTGAAAACCACCCCTAACCTGATGGAGTCTGGTTATGAAAATGATTCCTTTTTCTAACCTTCCCACCTGAAGCGTCAGCCGAGATGCAAGATAACGCACTGCCAGCTTCTTTAATTGCTGGACCGATTTGTATGCAAGTATCCTCTGATACTCACAAACTTCTTTTAGGCAAGTTGAGTCATATTTCACTGCCCTAGCCATAGCTTGAACTTCTGCAGCCAAAATATCAATTGATTTTCCAAGTAACCTACAACAACAGTTCTCTTAAATTATTGAATTAATTGATTTCACATGTGTTTGTGTTTTGACAGAATATTTGGAGGAAGGAAGCTGATAGCTTTCCCAATAAGTTAAGAAGCTATACTCCTAATTGGAGTTTAAATTATTCGAACTGTCCCCAGAAATTGAAGCTAGATCTATTGAGGGGGGGGGGGGGTTTGGCCAAACCCTTCAGGGCTGTTGACCAAACTAATGTATGTTACATGTCATTTGGTCCCTGCGAGGAATCTATCTCGAAATTTGCCTTATTGCAAGTGCTTGAATTTTTGAGATTTGTATCATGACCTCCTTGCCCTCTAGATGTTAAACCAATGTCGCTCGGGGATCCTGTATCTCCCTTCACTTTCACTTTGAGAGTTATAAAATTAGTAATTTTTAGCTGAGTATTCAAAACTCTTGCTGCCTCCAGTAATGCTGGTACTCTTTTACCTCTTTGTTTCATCCTCTCCTTCATGGAATTTGTCTGCTAATCCCCTAGACTATACCTATCTCCAGGGCTTAACTAACTTTAATTTGGTCTTAATTCCAATAAATTCTACCTGAGGTGGCAATTAAGGACACACCATACAATTGGGGTATGGGTGTAAAAAAGCATTCATCCAAATAACAAATTTACCGTCCACTACACGACCAAGAACATGGATTGAAGTTTCTCCTAGTTTCGCTTTCAAGATCCCGCCCCCCTTCTCCCAAGGGTGTTCTCACCAACCCAAAGAATTTCTTCACACCACTGTTGATATCCCCCTTTTCCAGCCACAGCCAGATAATGGGAAGCAAAACCTCTCTAATTCAATTTGATTCAGCCCCAGAGGCCTATCCTCAACGGGAGCTCTCACCTTCCCTGGTGGTGCCTGTCATTCCCTCTGTCAATTTCCTCCTATCCGTAAGCAGCGAAGGCTCTATAAAATTAGCCAAACCTTATTTAGGGCTCCACTTCCCCAAATAGTTGCCTTCAGGGAGTCTCTCAACTTTCCTGAAGTTGGGGATCCTAACTTCCCTACGATTTCCACCCAGAACTTCTTGGGACAAGAAGAGAAAGAAGCTGAATACAAAAAAACCTCACCCGAGTCAAGCTCCTCCTCCTTCCCCCTTTTGGTTGGGGTCCCCCAAGGCTCTGCCCTTGGCCCTCTTCTCTATTTACACCCTGGCCCAAAATTATTGCCTCCCACGGATACCAATATCATCTCTACGCTGATGACACCCAGCTCTATCTTTCTATCCCATCTCTCTCCTCTTCTGTCCGCTCACGCCTCATCAACTGCCTCTCTGATATCTCCACCTGGATGTCCTGACGTCAACTCAAGCTCAACATGGCCAAGACCGAACTCGTCATTTTTTCTCCCTCCTCTTCCTCTCCCTCTAACCTGCCCATCTGCATTGATGGAGTCACCAGTCATCCTGTTCTCCAAGCCCATAACTTGGGCTTCAGCTTTAACATGCACCTCTATTTTAAACCTTACATTGACTCTGTTGCCAAATCCTGCCGATTCGTCCTACATAACATTGCTCAGATCCGTCCCTTTCTCTCTACCTCCTTGGCCAAAACCCTTGTTCATGCCATGGTTATCTCTCGCCTCGATTACTGCAACCTCCTCGTTGCTGGCCTCCCTCACTCTCACCTGTCCCCCCTTAACCCAATCCAAAACTCCGCTTCCAAGGTCATTCACTCTGCCCATCGCTTCGACCATGTGCAGCCTCTCTTCTTCTCTCTTCACTGGCTCCCCCTTCCTGAACGTATCCTGTTTAAACTCCTGGTATTCACGTTCAAAACACTCCACGACCAAGTTCCCCCTTACCTCTCGGACCTAATCTCCCAGCACACTCCTGCACATGCTCTCCGCTCTTCCTCTATCCCCTCCCTCACTCTCCCTCATTTCTCCTGCTCACCTAACCACCTTTGACCCTTTTCCCTCACTGCCCCCCATGCCTGGAACTCCCTCCCTACCCACATATGCCTTGACCCCTCTCTCCGCTCCTTCAAATGCCTCCTCAAGACCCACTTTTTCCTTGCCACCTTTCCCAATGCCTGCTAGTCATTCCCCATATACTTACTGTCTGCCCTCCTCTGCAGACTGCTGCAACCAACCTGATTGTAACCAAGCCAAGCACACACACCTGAGACTTTGCATCCACTTGAATGTTTGTTTGTCTTCTCCCCTGTCTCTCCCACTGTCCCCTCTCCCTGTCTCCCCCTCCTTGTCTTTTAGATTGTAAGCCACAGGCAGGGACCGCATCCATTTCTGTGTTCTGTACATCGCCAAGTACATGACTGGCGCTATACAAATGTTTATAATTAATAAATAAATATAATAATAATAATAATAATAATAATAATAATAAAAATAAATGATTCCCTGCTATTAGGCCCTGAGCCGGTATCTTATTCTCACAAGGGAGTGAAACCAACCCTCCTTTAAACCATCATCCCATCAAATGTCGATTTGGCCATAAAGTCTTATCCTGTTAGTCCCACATATCCATCCAGCAGTATCTTAAAGAGTCTCTCACCCAAAAAAGCCACCCGGTTTACTGCATACTAAAAGTAGCAAAGTTATTTGTACCATAAATGGTGGTTTTGTATGCTTCCACCTCTTTAATACAGTCTGCCATTGTCTATCCCCGGCGCTCCTTCACTGTTTCCAAAGACCCAACAGTGGCCGGGCCATGGTCAGCACCTAAGGCTGCGTGCTCAAGGGTGCACCCTTGTGCGTGATGCCCTTAGGTGCGACGCCCTAACAGCGCACGCCTATGGCACCGGTGTAGGTGTAAGGTCCCTTTTAAGAGTCTCCCAACCCAGAAGTTCTAGAGTAGTCTTCCCTCCTGGTCTCGCCAATAGCTGTCACCTTGCTGTTGGCATGTAGGTCGCAAAAAACACATACAAAATAGCACCTGTTGCATTGACCACCCTGTGCAGTTTAAGAGGTCACTTTGTAGGTTCCACGTACTCTCCACGCCACCAGACCCACTGGCTTCGCCGACAGGCAATACCGCAAGCCCATGCCCCTTCACTGCTCACATTCCAGGGTTTCTTTGCAACTGCCCACAGTGCCACCATAGGCGTAAGGTCCCTTTTAAGAATCTCCCGACCCAGAAGTTCTAGAGTCAGATCCCCTCCCAGTCTCACCAGTAGCTGTCACCTTGTTGTTGGCGTGTAGGCTTTGAGTCACCACAGAGATGTAGACTCCATGCTTCTTCCTGTTTGAGCACTGCAAATACAGTCAAATACAGCTAAATGTTGGCAGCAAGCTTCCTCTTTATTGGAAGAGGCTCAATTGTATGTCATAGCTGAGTTGTATGTCATGGCCATGGACTGTTGCAAACGAGCCCCTTGAAACTCCTAGGTCTTCTGTCTTTTATCTGTTAGACTGTATCCTGTGAATCTGGATGTGCCTATTAGTTTGGCAATGTGGTATAAGTCTATAAAAGGAGGGGAGGGTGGGGAGTTTACACCATTTCCCACTCCCAGTCCCACCTTCTCCCACCTGGAGGCAGAATCAAACCTTTACTGGAGCTAATGGAGCTTCTGGAATGCAAGATAATGTATACTCACCCTGAAAAAGATGGATCACATCAAGAATTATATTGTGTGAATGTGAGACTGAGGGAAATAATGAGGAAGAGGGAGCAGTGTTTAGCAAATCAGATTTGAAAAGATGAAAGGAGACAAGAGAGGAATGGGAATAAAAGGGGGAATGAACCAAATATTCATAAGGGGAATTGGAAACCAAAGCAGAAAGTTTACCTGTTCTTCCAGACAAAGGGCAAATGGCTAAATTCTGAAAGCTAATAAATGCTGCTCAATCAAATGCAGAATTAATGCTTTTGCATATTGGGGCTCTTGAAAACTTCCTGACATCACATTAGGGATATCTAAGCTCCTGGATGAAAGATATTGCAGTAGCTGCTGTCCTTTTATAGCCCAGAAGCTGGCATGAATGCATGGAAAGGAGGAAGAGCCTTCCCCTGCTCTCTTTATCAGATCCATAAGAGTACTACCGACTGTGACACTGCACAGGGCCCAATATCTTCAGAGACACCAAAGATTCCCCCAATACAAGGAGTCCATGAATAAATGTGAAATGACAATTGGGTGTGAGAACGACTGGCATAAAATAAGGGCCCATGTAAATTCAATCCACAGGAAGTCCAATCTGTGGAGAACTTGCAGAGATCCAGGAGAGCGCCCCCAAAACATCAGGCCCACAAATAAACTATAAATAACAATGTATGTGAAACATACAGATCTACAGTGCAGGAAACCTAGGCCCCTAAAGGGGATGTTATGTTTAAACAAAGATAAAAAAAAATAGTTGTGGTAACATTTTTTCTTTTTCTAACGAGTAGGTCTGTAGCCGAATTTCACAGTGGTAGCTATTTCTGCCGGAAACATCGTTTCCACAACAGCGTGGCAGAGGCTTTCATTCTGCTACTTCCGCAGTTCCACTAATTTCATTCCGCTACTTCCACAGGCTTCACAAATAGTGGAAACATGCCATTTTCGCTACTTCCACCATTCCGCCAGCACCACGAAATAGTGGAACAGCGGTTTTCTGACAGTTTCCGATAGTTTCCGAATTTGCAGAATGTCGGCGGCGGAATTATCAGAATGTCAGCAGAAAAGCCGCAGTGTGGCGCGGGCAATTCCGAAATGGCAGAATGGAATCGCGGTGCGGTAACAGCTGTTGCCGCATCAGTCCTACTAATGAGTCAGTCAGTGTGTGTCTTTCAAAGATTCCTGTGCTAGATGAATGCCTACATGACTCTTACTCACAGCACCCCACCCTCCCTGGATCTGGCATTGCTCTTTATAGGCTGTTGGAGGTATTCCTTTGTATATCCCAGAACTAAGCCTTTTTTGTTTTATGTGTATTCAGTGGCTATGTGGAGTAGAGCAGAGATTAATAGAAAGGGACCCTTTGTACAGTGAAAATATATTCTGTCTCTGCTGTTAGTCTTGGAGGAACCAGTATTTGGAATAGACAAGAGGATTAGTGAGGGTGTGGACAAGTGCAAAGTGATGCACATAGGGAAAAATAACCCAAACTGTATGTATACAATGCTGGGTTCTAAATTAGAAGTCACCACTAAGGGAAAGGGATCTGGAGCCATTGTGTGCAATACATTGAAATCCGTATCTCAGTATGTGGCAGCAATCAAAAAAGCAAACAGAATGTTAGGAATCATTCAGAAAGTTATAGAGAATAAAACTGAAAATATCATAATGCCTCTATATAGATCTATGGTGTGTGTGGAATCTTGTGTGCTGTTCTGGTCGCCCCGTTCCAAAAAAAAAGATATAATAGAACTAGAAAAGGTACAGAGAAGGGCAACAAAAATGATCAAGGGTATGGAATGACTCCCGTATGCAGAGAGAGGTTTTATAGGTTAGGGCTCTTCAGCTTTGAGAAGAGACTACTGAGAGGGACTGTGGTAGAAGTTTGTAAAATCATGAGTGGTGTGGAACATGTAAATTGAGAATGGTTGTTTACCCTCTCTAAGAGTACTAGAACAAGGGGACACACCATGAAATTAACTGGCAGCAGATTTAAAACAAATAAGATAAAGTATTCCCCTCCCACTCAGCACACAATTAACTCATGGAATTTACTGCCAGAGGAAATGGTCAAGGCTGGTAGTGCGGCTAGTTTTAAAAAGGCATTTAACCACTTCCGTCCCTTCTCCCTGGCTGCCCCGCATGCCTGGAACTCCCTCCTGCCCTCATCCGCCTTCCCTCTCCCTCCACACCTTCAAGCTCCTCCTCAAAACCCACCTCTTCCGCTCTGCCCTTCCTAACTCCTGCTAATCATCCCCACCCAGGATTATCCCCTACTTGTTATCTGTAAACTCCAGTTTACTGTAACCAAGCCAAGAACATGTACCTGAGTTCTCGCATCCTCGTGAAGGTTGCATCCCTTATCTCTCCCTCTGTTCCCCCTTCCCTGTCTCCCCTCCCTCTGTCTTTAGATTGCAAGCATTCAGGCAGGGACCGTGTCTATTTTATTCTCTGTAAAGCATCAGGTACATTTCTTTCACTATATATAAATGTTTATAATAATAAAATAAAATAAAATAAAATAATAATAATAATAATAATAATAATAATATGATAACTTCTTGGAGGATAGGTCCATTAACAGTTATTAGCCAAGTAGGTTTGGGGATCTAACCTCTTACTGTTGGGAGCTGAAACAACAGGGAATAGATTGCCCATTGTAACCTATTGGGTACTTTTCCTAAGAGACAGAGATTGGCCACTGTCGGAGACAGGATACTATGCTTGATGGACCATTGGTCTGACCCCGTATGGCACTAATAAAAAATAACATTTCTTTTATGTTCTCATGCGTGGCTACTACTGACTGCGATCCAAAACCCACTTACTCTGAAATAATCCCACTGACTTCATTGGATTACTCCAGTGTAACTGACTTTAGGATTTCACTAAGCAATGTGGTTACAATGGCAACAATCCCTTTATTTAGATATAAAAGTTGCTGTTCCTTTTTGAACCAAGCACTGCACTGAATGCAAAGAGGATGTTGGTTCCTACTCTCGTTATAGGTTGTTGAATGTTTTCCATTGTGCATCCTGGAACAGAACCTAGAACCTTTTTACGTGAGTTCTATAGGCATGGAGAGGCAAAAAAACTTGCCGGTAGGGATGGGCGAACAGATCACGGTTCGGGTTTGGTCCAGTTTGGTTTGCCCATTCGGTTCGGCCATTTGGTTCGGTCGCTGCATTCGGATTCGGCCATTCGGTTTGGTCGTGTTCGTCAGTTTGGGCATTTGGAAAAAGTATTGCGAGAGCCCATGATCGCCCCAGAAAAAGGAAATCCGAGTGTGTGCGGCGCTTGTGTGGGTGAGAGCGTGTGTTGTGGCTGGCTCCGTGTTTGTTTTTGACTCATGTGTGTTTTGGCTGTGTGGTGTGTGTTTGTTTTGGTTTGGCTGGTTGGTGAGTGTTGGTTGGTGCTGTGCGGTTTAAAAAAAAATGGAGAAGAAGGTGACCAGTGCCACCACCATTAAACACCGGGCCTGGGGAAAGGCCAAGGTGGTGGAGCCGGTGGTGGAGGAAGAGGTTCCTTCGGCTGCTGCTGGACCTTCGGTGTTGGAGGAGGAGCCGGAGCCAGAGCCAGCGGGCACAAGAGGTGCTTGCTGCCACTGCTGCCAGGTTTGTAAACTTTTTTTAACATTAAAGACAAACTTAAGACTCTATCCATTAGAGCGAGCTCACTGATGTGCGAGTGGGTGCGTGGGTGGTGGACATCAGTCAGGCACAAACAGTGGTCATCCGAGGGTAGCAGCGGATGTCTGCCACAGAGAGAGAGGGTACTGTAGTGTGGGGGGATCTTCCAGAAGTCAGGCACGAGCACAAGCAGCACCCCAACCCAAACATGTGCCTTCCAACCATCCCCACTGTCCAGTTGCCATCCCTACCTAGCACCCCCAAATAAGGGCAGGATTTGCACGTGCCAACCAGGGTCTATCCATTGTCATCCCTCCCTAGCAGCATCCCAGAGAGGGCAGGATTGGCACATGCCAGCCAGGGTCTCTCCAATGCCATCCCTCCCTAGCAGCACCCCAGGGAGGGCAGGATTGGCACGTGCCAGCCAGGGTCTCTCCATTGCCATCCCTCCCTAGCAGCACCCCAGGGAGGGCAGGATTGGCACGTACCAATTAGAGTTACCATCTCCCGTTACCATCCCTAGCACCCCAAGGAGGGAGAACTAGAGGCATCATCATAAATGCATATTACTTAGGTGTTGTTTATGTGTTCCTGTTTCAGAGAAGAATCGGATGCCGGTGCTGGTGCACCACCACACAGGACACCCAGGTGGAGGTTGGACTCGCAAGTGCCACCCCCAGACAGTCATCAGACAAAATGCTCCGATGTCTGTAGGTTATATGACAAGGGTGATGGAATTGCCATCTGCAAGGTAAGGCAGGGAGGCTGTAACAATAGAGAATGGATTGCCCTATGACCTGTTAGGAACGGAAGTTCCCTGCAGACTGCAGAGAGAGGTTGGCCAGCCAGTCCACCCACTTGTGAAGACAGAATGCAGGCAGGGCTTGACAGACCATTAGTCTGACACAGTATGGACTTCTTATGTTCCTATCTTTTTATGCGCTTTAGTTCTGCAGCAAAAGATTAAGGAGGCAGAGAGAGGGGACCATGTTGGGGCTAATCACCCATATTGAAAAACTTCACGGCCAGACGGTGAGGGGGCAGGAGGACTCTGGCGTGGCCATGGAGCCTGAGGAACAGCACCAGAAGAAAGGGGGGAAGGCAACCCACAAGCGACGGCATGTAAGCCCTTCCCTGCCCCCTCCAGCCCTGATGTGGAGACCCCCAGACCCCGGGAGAATGCGGAGGCCAAGGTCTTTTGGGCCCAGTTGGAGAGGCCCACCAGGGACTTTGTGTCCAGCCTGCAGGTGACAGAAGCCACCATGGAGAACTGCCTGGGTGAGGCGGTCAATGTGGAGAGGAAGAAGGTGGAGGCATACGTCCAGTACGTCTCCGTGGAGATAGAATGTCTGGAAATGTACCACCAGGCACTCTCCAGGTGGCATCGGGATGTGGAAGGGGACGTGGAGTTTGCCATCTCCCAGACTATGAGCTGGAAGAGTCTCGGGTGACCTTCCCTCAGCCCTGTGCTGAGCCGCAATGGCTGTTGCCTTTCCCCAAAGTCCCGGGCGACAGGCCAAGAGACTCATAGTTTAATTTATAAGTTTCCTCTGAATGTTTGCTTTTGGTTTCAGAATGTTGTTGTTGTTTTGTTGTTGTTATTTAAATAGTTTTAATAAAAGTTGCTGTATTTCTTGTTATGAGATTTGTTTGACTTGACCAATCTTTTATCCCTATGTGCTGAAGTTCTGGCTGGCAGGTGGCAGAATCTCATACAGCTTGTTGATCCCTACCAGAAGCACCTGTCACCCCATGTAGCATAGTTATTAACCCAAAGATGTGCTGTGCCAGCAGCAGGGTCTCAACTTGCAGACAACCCCCCAGGAGGTGCAGGGCTTGTGTTTGTGTGGGTGGGTGTGACAGAGAGCGAGACAGCCTCCTTGGCAGCGGGCAGCAGGTGGCGGGAGCTGGTGGTCAGAGGGGCTTTTTATTTCAAGCAGCTTCAGCAGAGGAGTAAGCTGTTGGGGAGGGGGGGTTAGGCTGGTGTGTGAGCACCGGGCTTCTGGATGAGGTGGAATGGAATACGGCCCCCAGTGACTGGAATAATGGTCTCAGAATCTAGTTGATGGTTCCTAGGATGGGCAGGCATGACTGATTCAGGGATAGTGGAATGACAGCCTAAAGCCTATCGGGCACACTTCATTCAATCATGCGATAGGTGGAAGCAACAGGTACAGGAATGCACACAGGCAGGCAGGCACATATAATACGTTGTGTTATATACCATCTCATTATGGTAGGTTTACTGCATGCTGGATGTGGGCAATGGGCATTGGGCGCATGAGCACAAATGGGAGTTCTTCCTGGTTCTGGCAGGTGGCAGCCAGGGTAGCTGGATAGGAATGCACCTACCTCTCCCCCTCCAACCTCCATCCCTCTCATTCTAGCTGGGAATATTTCTCTCTCTCTCTCCATGAACAGCAGATTACGTAAAGAAGAGGTGGAATGACAGTACCCCATGTGCGGAATGACAGGGCACAAGAACCCTGAAGGTGGGTCCTGGGGCTGGAGTGGCAGCTTCTAGGTATTGGCCACAGCCCTCCCTGCCTGTAACTTGGCCCCAGAACCCTGGCAGTGGGTCCTGGGGCTGGAGTGACTGTTTCTTCATGCTTTGGAATGACAGCGCAATGTGTGAGGAATGATGGCCCCAGACCCATGATGGTGAATCCTGGTGCTAGAGTTGCAGCTTCTAGGTATTGGCCACAGCCCTCCCTGCCTGTAATGTGGCCTCAGAACACTGGAGGCAGGTCCTGGGGCTGGAGTGGCTGTTTCTTGATGCGGTGGAATGACATCATCTCCATGCGAAGAATGATGGCCCCAGACCCATGACGGTGGATCCTGGGGCTAGGGTGGCAGCTTGTAGATATTGGTCACAACTAGGACTGATGTGGCAGCAGTTGTTACCGCACCGCGATTCCATTTTGCCATTTCGGAATTGCCCGTGCCACACTGTGGCTTTTCTGCAGACATTCTGCATATTCCACCAGCATTCTGCAAATTGCGGAATTGTGGAAAAATTGCGGAAACTGTCGGGAAACCGCTGTTCTGATATTTTTTGGTGCTGGCGGAATGGCAGAAGTAGCGAAAATGTCAGATTTCCGCTATTTTGTGACACCTGTGGAAGTAGCGGAATGAAATTAATGGAACTGCGTAAGTAGTGGAATGAAACTAGCAGAATGAAAGGCTCTGCCATGCCGTACCACTAATTGCAGAAACACTGTTTCCGGCAGAAATAACTATCACTGTGACATTCCGCTACAGCCCTAGTCACAACCCTCTCTACCTATAACTTGGCCCCAGAACCCTGACAGTGAGTCCCGGGGCTGGAGTGGCTGTTTCTTGGTGCAGTGGAACGAAGGCTCTCTGTGCGAGGAATGATGCTCCCAGACCCATGATGGTGGGTCCTGGGGCTAGAGTGGCAGCTTCTAGGAATTTCCCACAGCCCTCCCTGCCAGTAACTTGGCCCCAGAACCCTGGTGGTGGGTCATGGAGCTGGAGTGGCTGTTTCTTGATGCTGTGGCATGACAGCCCAATGTGCGTGGAATGATGGCCCCAGAACCCTGGCAGCAGGTCCTGGGGCTGGAGTGGCTGTTTCTTGATGTGGTGGAATGACATCGTCTCTGTGCAAGGAATGATGGCCCCAGACCCATGATGGTGGGTCCTGGGGCAAAAGTGGCAGCTGCTAGATATTGGCCACAACCCTCCCTGCCTGTAACTTGGCCCCAGAACCCTGATGGTGAGTCCTGGGTCTGGAGTGGCTGTTTCTTGGTGCGGGTGGAATTACATCGCCTCTGTGCAAGGAATGATGACCCCAGACCCATGATGGTGGGTCCTGGAGCTAGGGAGGCAGCTTCTAAATATTTGCCACCGCGCTCCCTGCCAATAATTTGGCCCCAGAACCCTGATGGTAGGTTCTGGGGATGGATCAGCTGTTTCTTGGTGCGGTGGAACGACATCGCCTCTGTGCGAGGAATGATGACCCCAGACCCATGATGGTGGGTCCTGGGGCTAGAGTGGCAGCTTCTAGGTATTGGCCACAGCCTTCCTGCTTGTAACTTGGCCCCAGGACCCTGACAGTGGGTTCTGTGGCTGGAGTAGCTGTTTCTTGAGGTGGTGGAATGACATCGTCTCCGTGCGAGGAACGATGGCCCCAGACCTATGATGGTGGGTCCTGGGGCTAGAGTGGCAGCTTCTAGGTATTGGCCACCGCCCTCCCTGCCAGTAACGTGGCCCCAGAACCCTGGCAGCGGGTCCTGGGTCTGGATTGTCTGTTTCTTGGTGTGGGGGAACAAAGGCTATCCGTTCGAAGAATGATGACCCCAGGACCATGACGGTGGGTCCTGGGAAGTCGGAGGAATTTTATATAAAGGTTCTATTTATGGACCATGTTAAGGAAGTCACTAGGAAAGTTGCTTTGTTTCTATTTTATGTGTATGTTCGCAAACTTCACTAAGGCCTGTCTCCTTCAGCAGTTGTTAAACTGCCGGATTTATTTTATTGGCTTTCTTAAAAAAAAAATACTACGATATTTTTATGATTGATTGGTTTATAGTTTGTATAGCTATACCTATTTTAGAGACTTGTGTATTCTTGTAAATGGCTATGTTTTATTTTTTATTTGTTATGATTTTTTGTAACTGACTGTGTTATATTTTACTTGTTTTTTTATTTTGTAATGATCTTATTTGCAATGACCTTATGGTCACGCAAGAAGTAAATACTACTACTCTCCCCATGCACGGAACAACCAGGGAAAACGGTGGTTGCTCCGTTTGTGCGGATGAGTGTGGGGGATGAGTGGAGATGCATGTGTGGCCATGTGCACGCCCCGCCCATGCACCTGTGTGCCCACGGATCCCCACCTGGCAGAGCCATGCGAAAACAGCCTGTGAGGACCCATTCAAAGAAGAACAGAAGGTTCTTCGAGATGGTTTCTAACATTCTCACAACACCCACCTTTCCAGCCCCGCATGGATTTTTTTCCTTATATTCCTAGAAAGGGTTGGAGGAACTGTCAGTCTGAAGGGGAGAGTGATTTTTATACTAGAGGAGCTCGAGACCATCATGTGGTCTATTCTTTGAATATGGTGAGCATGCCATGCACAACCCAGCTGTGAGAATGTTTGGAGCCATTTCGAAAAACCTTCTTCACAAGGCAACAATGTTCTGGTCACTCACATGAGGAGGGGTTGTTTGTTTACAAACAGCTTTATCGCCCAGTCTGATTGGTGTCCTGGTGGTGGTGCTGCTGCTGCAGAACTACTAGCAGACAGAGGCAGGTGAGGAATGGGGACCCCCCTCATGATGTGGGGGTGCCCTGCACTCAGGCCTCCACCAGCCCATTCCAGTCACAGGGCTAGCTCTGTTGGACCAGAAAGGGCCCCCTGGTGCCTAGAAACCCCTGGCTTTATGCCAGGTTTGCTCAATGGACACTACGCCCCTGCTCCACCCAGAAAAATTCACCCCAACCACAATGTTCACACAGATGTCTCCACCCAGTGAAACTGGGGTGGAGGCTTCATGTGAAAAGGCCCATGTTTAAGAGCTGCAGTGTTGCCCAGTGGGTGCCCTGTAACATGTATAATAAAATGTAATACCCCTTTTATCGGTGTTAGAGTGTCTGTGTGAAAAGGGTTATAGTTTAATCATACAATAGAAACAGAGACTTTGGGGTGAGGGGACAATACCAAGGAAGAATTTCCTCTTGAAAATGTACTACGACTCTACCAGCATAAGATCCTTCCAATGTATTATACTACTTTGAGTAGAGTGGAAACAGGTAGTGGGCTTATTATTCGCAAATACTATCTGCATTTTTGAGTAGCCTTTTGTGTACCCAAGCAATATCCAAACATGGTCAAAATGAGTACTTATATATCCAAATATGGGGCCATTTGGTGTCCCCCCCCCCCCAAGTTTTTAATTTTTTTCCCCCCAGTCATTTCAATATTTTGGTTGGTTCATTTTCAGCAACTGTGCAGGCATAATATAGCAAATATTGGTCAAATAGCACAACCAAAATACCAAATGAAAAATAATAATAATTAAAAATCCTGAAATGGAACAACCATGACAGATATTGGATGGAGTGGAAACAGATATTAGTTCCTACTCCATTATTAGTTCAGGTAGTATAGTTTTGATGAGTTTACCTTATCCCTATTTGAGTATCCATTTTAGCTCTGAACCTGGGTATATTAAAGTATACTCAGCATACAATAAACTTCATTGTCCCTTGGTAATATATTATGTTATAAGTTGTATGAACTCAGGGCTAATCTTTTTTGTACATGAAAAAAAAAAAACACTTAAGTTTGTTTTTGACGAGTTCCTAAAAATTCTCTCCCACCTCCCCAGAACTTGGATCCATCAATTGCCAATAGTTAGGAATGTCCCCTTTAACTGTTTTTGGTCTTTCAGACTGATTGGTTGAAATGGAAAAGATGTTGACTTTTGATTATCACCAAGGCATAGATGAGAAACAGGTCACTTCCACCAGCTCCTCCAAAAGCCAAACATAACTAAAATATTTGGGGCCATATAAGTATAGAATGGTTTCACCAAATGCTTTCTAAATATAGAAAACTGAATCCCAATGCGACTTCCAGTGTAGTGAAGACTGAAGTGATGGCAAAAATATCAAACTATGGAAGCTGGTAGCAGAATTCAGGGAGCTAGGAGATAGATTATACCAGTTCATATATTGCAACAGAGTTGTGATCTACGTTGCTGTCTCACTCTAAGAATGATTAGTGCTATCTTATGTTCTTTTCTGGAAATTTGTTGTTTTCCAACTTTTTTTTTTTTTACTATAAATAAAATGAAATATTTAATTTGTGGTATCTGGAAAATGTATTTACTTACTCAAGATCAGAGTATAAATCTGTCTATGAGCTGGAATCTTGAGGAGAGAATCTGTGGAATTGTTCTATTTTTGTTTGCCTTGGTTTTTTTTGTCCTTTCTATAACCCTTGCATCCAGAAACCCTTTTTGATTCCATAATACATTTGGTGAAAATCCCAAAGGAGTAAAACATTTGCCTGGAGACTAAACTGAATCAATGGCAATCTTCCTAGCTATCAATGACCTATAGATGACATTTTGTACCTAATTAATTAGATGCCTTCTTTTGTAGGAAATAGCGCATCTTGCATAATAAGAAAATGCACCAAAGTTGGAGCCATTAGTTCATTAATCTAATGAAGTCAACATTCACTCATTACTCTAATGAATCTAGCCTATGGCATGTATACACTATTTGCATTGCTCACAATGTTTGTGTTATTTTATGTGCAATTAACACTATGTGTAGCATTAATTGTCCAGATAGGGCCTGTGGTTGGTTGGTTTTCTAACTGTTTGTATTAACTGCAGAGTATTTAAAGTAAATCTGAAATCAACCTTAAGCTATCATATATGAGCCTGTCAATCACTCCAGCTATTAATGACTTACAAAACAGTTTGTAAGTCAGGCTCACACTAGCATTGATTTTATTTTATTGTTTTTAACTAGAAAACAATAACGGGAGAAATCTCAGATAATTACTTCCAGAGATACAAAGCTCATAGTCTGTACAAACAAAGTGTTGACACATCAGGAAGAATTAGAAAGCTGGTTTCTGCATTCTGTTGATGCCCTTAGCAGCAATGGGGATGATGATTGTCTAATATCTCAATCGATATATGTTTATATGTAAATGACTGTTCCTCTGCAAAGGTGGTATTTTGTCTGCTGGTTTCCCTGCTAATTTAACTAGTGTGCCTTTTTTTCTTTATACTGTATCACAGTCTCTGAAATGATTAGAAAGATGTAAAACATTCCAGGATTTTATAGACAACCACAACCATTAGCAGATAAAATGGTCCCACCGGAATGAGCTTGCTCAGCAGGAGGGTTGCACAGGTTTAAATTTCACCTTTGTCCCATAATTTACTATACTGGTCTTTAATTCATGAGAATTTTCTCTCTAAAGGGCCTGGCTCTGTCTGTTCTACTTGATACTTACCCACAAAATGCTCCTATGTCCCTTATTTAATAGAAAATAAATAACCAAATAGAGTAAAAGTCAGTGCGTTGTAGGCATTTTAAAGCATAATAGGATGGTGTCACAAAACTGAGTCACAAGGTCATTACATTAATCATCAAGATATTTAGGGATGGGATTTTTCTCTTTCAGAGAGAACAGAAATTGCCCCAAAATGGCTGTTTTGGATGAATCAGAAATTTTGGATTTTTTGGGTTTAGTCATTTTGATTCTTTTACATTGATTTTGCTTCAGTTTTTTTTTGTTTTTTTGCATTGCACCATTTTTTGTTTTTTTTTCATTGCAGCTTGTTCCCAATGGTAGAAAAAGATCAGAACCTGAAAAATCCAAAACTGAAATGAGATCAAAATTAATAGAAAACCGAAACCAAAACATCCAAAACTGGAATTCCCTGGAGTCTCATCCCTAATATCTGTCTTCACACACACACACACACACACACACACACACACACGTGTACATTTTTCTCTGTATGTGTAGATATACTATGTATGTATATACTTATTTTTTCAGCTGTATTTGGACAGATAATATATAATGAATCTGTAATTTGTAGTCATATTATCAAAACATAATATACCATGAAGTGAAGGTCTTGCCTAAAATACCATGATGATGATGATGATGATGATTGATTGACTGATTTGTATAGTGCCAGAGGAAAGGTGGATGACCTTGGCAGCAGAATGTTGAGTACAAATGAGATGTTGTGCACATTATTCAGTCTGAAAAAGGTGCGATGATCTTACTGAATATTAACAACAAAAAACTTACCAGTTTAAAAAAAACACTTAAATGCACAAGACATAAAACCCCCAAAACAGGGAAATTAAAACACAATTACACCTACAACACATATAGCAAAACGCACGTACATAACCATAATATATCTACTACCTTACAATCCATAGCTTCATTACTTAACAACAAGTAACCATGGTCACTTATCTATTTTGTACATTTAAAATTATTAACATGAGACAACACAAACACACAACAAAATGCATTTACTGTGCTTGGCAGGGCACCCTTTCCAGGGTACCATCATCTCAGTAGTGAGACAAACTGGATAGGTACTGAAATTGCATACAATTTACAGAACGAGCAGATAACCCTTCCCAAGGTACTTCCTAGTCACCTGAAGGTACTTGATTAACTCCTGTAGAACTGAATACCATGTACTGAACAAATAGGGAACACATCCCAACATAGTGTAAGCCCTGCGAAGCACAGTAATGCACTTTGTTGTGTGTTTGTGTTGTCTAATTATGTTAATAATTTTAAATGTACAAAATAGATAAGTGACCATGGTTACTTGTTGTTAAGTAATGAAGCTATGGATTGTAAGGTAGTAGATATATTATGGTTATGT
>QEPC01006161.1:363016-393841 GCA_003113815.1 Sphenodon punctatus
CTCAGGATCGTCCCACCGAAGCACACTTATTGCTGACTGCTCAGAGCTTCAGCTGTCTGAAGCAGAAAGCCTTTGTGATGTCACCAGGTGCTTAACTGATCAGCTGGTGACATAAGTGAAGCGCAAAGCTGAAAACTCCATACGTACTGAGCATGTGCGAACCACTTGTTATTGATCTCATTCTCGAAGCCTGTGAAGTTTGGGGGCTCAACTCATCCAGGGGGAGGAGATATTGATGATTCAAATACGCGAGGACGGTGTGAATTTTGACCACAAGCAATTAACATTTAAGCAGTTAGAACATTTTATTTTCCTAATGGATCTTTTTCAGACTTTGTGGATATGATGGTCCTCACAACTTACAGCCATGGTTAAATTTTCAGAAAGGTAGGTCAAGCGGTTTCCTCAAAATCGGGGCTTCAGCAGTCCCCTGTTTATAATGAACAGTGGCTGTGCATTTAAGTTCTGACAAATTGTCTTCAGAGTGTAGAGAAAGTAGGGTTTGCTGTGTTGGTCCCAAATATAGGCACTAGAGACAAACAGCCTTTTTTACATGGACCCAGGAGGCGCCGCAGTGTGGGGGTGATGGAAACTCCAGTGGGTGTGTGGTGCATGTGCAGCCCATTACACAGATGCCCACCCACCTCCACACACAGAGGCACCTTCATTTTCCACAGTGCTTCCATGTGTGGGTAATGGATGGAGGTGGGTGGGTGGAGGTGAGTAGAGTGTGGGAGTGCAAGCACATCCACCCCCACCAGTGATCACATAGATGCCCCCCCCATGCAACCCAGTTGCCCATGTGGGCGAGAGGAGCATCTCATGTGAAAAGGGCCAATGTAGTAAAGTAATATTTTTTATTAGAACAACTACAGTTGCTGGAGGTATGCAAGCTTTTGGACTTCGCAGGTTTTTTTTGTCAGGCAAGTCTGGGGTTCATGTATTCATGAATTCTCATGTTTTGAATTTCTGGTTTTTTAGGAATTCAACTTGGGTATGCATTTGGTTCCAGTTAGTTCAATTCTATTTTGTTCAATTGACTTAGATTGTATGCCAAATAATCACCACTTATGTGAATATGTTACTTACCATCGTATAACAAATGCAAAAGTGCTAATAGTGTCAGGCACATTACTGAAATAATAAGTAATGTGGAGTGTGGGAGCATGCACACACACCCCACCCACCGGCTGCGGTGATCCCACAGATGGTCCCCTCCCCCGCACACCCACACACGTTAGCGAGGGGGGGTGTCCATGCAAAAAGGGAACTGAGGAACCAAAAATCACTGGCCAGTTTTGAAATGTGGACCCTATATATCATAACTTGTGCATCTTCTAAACCAACAGGTAGCTGCAACTCCACAAGGCAGCAGTATCATATTATTTTCTAAAAGTTAATAACATAAACTAAATATACTTATGTACCTAAATAAGTTGACAAATTTTCAGAAATGCTAAATTTGCTTTGACAGTCGGTGAAAACAGACATGATGCTGGCCTGATATGGGTGGCTGTGGCCTGGGTCTCACCACAAATTAGATTCCCCACTGGCCTGCTACTGTCCTGGAGCAGGTAGGTGGCTGGCCCTAGGCCTGTAGCAGAACCTTCTACTCCTGTTCCGCTATTCCCTCCCAATAAAATGGTTCCACTCTCAACGTTCCACCGGTTTTCCGCTGCTTCTGCATTGACGTCCTAGTGGTAGCAGCTCTTGCAATTGACCATTGCAGCCCTTGTATGTCAACCGGTTTCCGATGGAATTTCTAATTGGCAGAAAAGTGGTGTAAAATCCAAGCTTTATGGAACTAGGACAGGAGGAGGCAGGGCGCTGTGGCTGCGCTGCCAAAAACTACCGGTTCATGGAGCAAGTTGCCGCAGCTTGGCTATATACTGCCACCGGATCTATCTCAGACTCTCAGGCATATGTCACTGCTGCTCCTCCCCCCTCAAGTGTCGCCCATCAGCCCCCCTTGGTTTCTGCTCCCATGCCAAAGCTCTGTACTCAGAAGAGTACACAATATATATGTGGCTGGCCTGGTGGCAGCACAGCAGCACCACACTGAAAAAAAAGTGTTCCAATACGAAACCCACCCATAAGAACACCAGCTCTGTCTGGTCTGGCCTGGCCTGGCATTGCATAGTGGACTGGGGAGGGAGTGGGGATGGGGAGGGGAGGAGACATTCACCTTGACTGTGACTGGCTGGCTGGCACATCAGTCCTGCTGGCCTGTGCCACTGCCTCCTCGTACCTACTGCCTCTCCCCCCACCACTCAAATGAAGAATAAAATAATATTAACACAATTATAATTACAGAATATAACAGAAAATAAAACAATACATACAAGTTTGTGAAAGGAGAGAAGGATTCTTTCTCTGATATAATAGCTGTGTAGCTTGTTCAAGTGGTGCGCTGGGTAAACTAGTCTGGCTCAAACAACAAATAGTGACTTTTTCAGTGTGGCGACCAAAGAGCAAGGGGGGGGGGAGGATTGGTATGGCTAGCACTTTAATATGGCGTGTGGGACCATGTGTACCCTGGCCTGCCCTGACCATAACTCCTGGCTCTAACCAATTGTAAGCAAACTGCAGATATGGTTTATGCGAGAAATATTGCTTCCACAGAGCTTCCTGCGCTGACGTAGAGGCAAAACAAAATTGCAGAAAGTGGCCGTGGAAAAAACGGAACCTGACAAGGAAAGTAGCGAAATGAAGGGCTGCTTATAAATTACACTGCGCAGGGCAGAAGAGCAGGTACCAGCAGAAAATTTTGTCATGGGGGGGATACTGCTTCAGGCCTCGATGGCCCAGAATGAGTCCTCCATATGATTCCAGGTGCTGATTTCAGGCCAAGCGGCATCCATGCAAACCAACTGGTGTCACAGAGGGCCAACATGTCTGTTCGGCTCTGCCATCCCTGCCGCAATTGGCATGGTTGCACATCATGGCAAGGGGCCAGGGCTTCCCACCTGTACATTTGTTCCCCTGCTGTATCTGGGAGGGAAGGAAGTTGGGATGGTTGTAATATCTGTACTATACTACCTGCTGACCCATAGAGTGGTGGCCACTGTTTCCTGCCCCCACCTTGGCAGGGGAGCCACCGTGCTGTCTGTATATCTGTTTTCACCCTCTGAGTGACACAAGCATGTAGACCATTCAGTTTTATGAAGTTGCTCCCTGGAGTTTGAGAAAAGTCAAACTGGAGCAATGCGAGAGACTTTGTTGACTGTTTATTTTGATTTAGTTGTAGTTTCAATAGGTAGATAAATTATACAAGTAGTAAACTGCCAGCGCTCTTTGTTTCCTTGAGGCAGTAATAACTTATGTATGCACTGTCTTTTCCCCAAAATCTCTCTCCTCATCTGGCTTTGGCCTCCTTCAGTGTAACACTCTATTGTGGATGTAAATAAATGATGAGTCCTTAATGGACTGGTGTGAACAAATGTAGTTTACAGAGGAGCAGTGTTGAAAACTGAAGCTCTCACTCCTGACATGTACATACGGTGAGAATCCTGTTGAAATAGGCCAAGGTATTTTTGGAATGACTAAAGCTAAATGCTATATTTCACTTTGATTGTATTCTTGCTGTAAACGTATGAAATGCACATTTTCCAGTGTCTGCAGTGACATCTCCTGGAGAAAGTAAACAAGATCCCACACAGTAATTTGCTACTGAACTGTGACAAGATGTTGCTGCAGACTAAATGTCTGAAATTTTCCTCTTGTTTTTCATACGGTAGCGATTTTGTCTGTCTTTCTAGCCCTCTTCATGCTCAAAACATAATATATTATTTGCTGCGGCGTTAGCTGGATCAACTCAACGTTTTTGGCAAAAGACAATAGCAAAGAAAACACTGTATTCATTTATCTCTATTGTTGCTTTTGATAACGGAATGCCCTATAATTATAGTGGCCCATATTCACTGTGCTTGCCCCATTGCCGCCAATGGGGAAAATGTAGTCAACATGGGTCCCTGCCTATAAAAGCTATAGAGCTTTTATCTTCTGATACTGGAAATCAGGGTGTAAATCCACAGAAAGTCTGATAAAAAGAGTTTAAGGTGCATGAAATTGCTGCCAGGGAGAGGAGAATCAAGATTATGTTTTTGAGGACAGAACAAATTCAGTGAAAAGAACCAGGTGAAAACATACTACCATAGTCCCACAAACTGCCTGGGGCACCTTTAATTCACATGTTGGGATGGACAACTGAATATCCAACTGAAAGCTGCAACTGAGTACCCAGCCAGTTGGGCACCCTGTCAAATTTGGGGTGCCCAACTTGACCTAACAGGCTTCCCAACTCCTGGGGCCCTGGGATGACTCACCTCACCAGCTGGGCTGGGGGCGCATTTCTGGGGGCGCATTAAGGGAGTGTATGCAGGTGGAAAGAGACCTCCTTGATTCCTCTCCTCCCCACCCTCAGAAAAAGCCAAGTGGGGATTTCCTCACTCAGCTGAGCAGTGTGTGGGCAGGGGAGCAGCAGCAAGCAGGGAGAAGTGACCAAGAAGAAAAGCAGCAGCCTGGTGGTAAGGTGAATGTTGTCCTAAGACATCCTTGGGTGCCCACAGTAATAACCCACTGGGTACCCTGTTGAAGATGCCCCAAAATGTGGGTATTGCCTGTGGTTAGCATTTGTGTCACATCTCTAATAAAAATACAACTTTATTCACCATGTAATATTTGCATATTTGTTTATTCAACTATTTTGGCTCAGTCACTTTGATTATTTTGGAATTTTGTTTTAGGTACATTTATTCACTTTCATTCCATTGCACAACAACACAGTGCATGATAGTTGTATCTACTTCTACTATTAGCGCATTAACAATGTGTGTACCAGTGATGAGCACAACAGTACCATTGCAAACAATCCTATTGCAGAAAACTACTGAAATAAAGTGAACAAAAGTACCCAAAACAAAATACCAAACAACTGAAGTAATTGAATCAAATAAGTGGAGGAAAGTAGGGCTGAAATGAGGGCACCTTTTTGCATTACAATTTGGGTACCTTGGTATTTTGTGTTTTTTTCACTTTGGTATTTCAGTCACTTTGGTTGCTTTGGCATTTCATTTTTAATACTTTTATTTGCTGAATCAAGACCACTTTGAAAGGGGACCAGTTTGTCTCTGGTCAGTGTTGCTGATTTCTAAAATAGTAAACAAATTGTTTGTCCAAAGGGTCAATTCTAGTATTTCTTTGTTTATTTGACCCAGAGGATGAAAAAGATTGAAATATTAATAAAGCTTATGGCATGAGAATGATCTTTTCCATCCCTCAGGCCACTTTGAAAATTAAGGTCAGATGGAAGTTGGGTGTGGGTGTTTTGATTTAAAATCCAGTAATTTCCCTCCCAAGCACAATTCCCCAATCGGGATCTTAGTCAGCCCCACACCACAAATTAGACATTTTTAATTTGGTACAACACTATTTTATTATCCTGCTCACACAATCAGGTACAGCATGAACCCAATGCAACAGTTCTTAGATAGATCCTAGCCTGGCCTGCCTAGCACATAAAATATGTTTCTTACGTGTCCTGCAGATCACAGTGGTGAGCGTTGGTTTGGAGAGGTTGATACAGGTGGGGACCCGGGGGTCCGTACCCGGGAAAGGTGCCCCTTGTTGAGTTGCAGAACTCCCTATGGAGGAGCTCCAGAAAGGGTCATCAGCCCACGGACACCAAGTTAGATGCCAAGCGCTGAGACAAGGACCTGGAGTATTGCTTGGCTTTTTATACTGTTCTGGGTGGGGACATGTTGTCAAAATACTGAGTGCAGGGTTCGACTGACCTTTCAGGCAGGAGGTGTATCAGCATATTTGGGAACAAAGCCTTTTGTAATCTTTTGATGGTTTGGGGCTTACCCAGTTGATATGCTTATTTATTTTCCCCCAATCTATTTCCAGAGCATTCAGACCCCAACCCTCCAGTCCGGGCCAAACCTTCTGTAATTTAGATTGGGGTATTACTCATGCCCCTCCTGGCATCTCCAAGGCTACTTTTCTCGTTGACACCCAGTCACTCTGCATCAAAGTACTAAAAAGGCCCCTTTGTCTGGTTAGGTGTTGCCGCCTATCTCCTGTTTTGCAGTACTTATAGCTTTGTTTATAGCAACATTCCTTTCTCCTCTCCTTTGTGCATGGCTCTCAACTTCGTATCACTGTGACCTGAGGATTTTGGTTTGAGGTTTAGCTGGCTAGTAGGTTCTTTAGCTTGTACCCATCATGCTCTATAATATGAACCAGTGTTTTTCCCACTTGGGCTAACATATATTCAATACTATTTATATTTAATCTACTAATGCTACAAACAGGTGTTATATAGTTACTAAAGTCATCTAAACGCAGGTTTACAATCATGTGATATGGGGAGAATACAATCAGAATGCAGCACAAGTCAGTGTACACAGTTACTAAGATAAAAACAGGTTTACATGGCCAGGTGAGATTACAATAAAAATGCAACAGTACCTGCCGTGTCACCATTCTGCTATATGGTGGCATAATTTTGCTTCTGGAGTGCTTGAGGCTTTTGAATTTTAAGGATCATTGACTTGTCTGGCTGTGAGGGAGCTCAACTCTCAGGCAGAGAGCCTATGTCCTTCGTGCCAATGGAGCATAAATGGCCCTACTTTGTAAGGTCAGTATTTCTCTCCTTGCCCAACATGCAATCCAAATGACAACAATTATTAAAATACATTGAATAGCTAAAATAACAACAATGGGGTGTATTATAATATTGAATATTCCTGTAGCAGTGGGAGACCATCCAAATAGGCTTTCCCAAAAGGAATGTTTGGTTGTGTATTCTACCTCTGTTAAAACATGTGTAATTTTATTCCCCTCTGATTTAAGGAGTAGAGCAGCATGACCCAGTGTGTTGACTAAATGGTTTACTTTTTGTTTAAACATCAGGGTGTCATGTAAAGCTTTGTGAATTGGGGCGGCTGAGTATGCGAATGACATATTCCAAAGCTGGAAGCTATCTTTATCCCACAATCGCCTCCACTCATTAGCATGCAGTGTCCAGGTGTAATTGTCAGTAGCTATTTTAGTGACGTTGCACATTACCAAGAATCCAGTAGATGGCATGACATGTTTGTACAGTTGGTTGAAGGTGACAGTGGAATTTGGGGTGGACACTATGTAGAAACATTTGTGCCCTAATGTGTATACCTGAGGCGCCACCACTCGTAGAACATCCACAGTGCACTCATAATTATCAGTATTGTAGATGCACCTCCTATATTCCCTTAATGGCAGAGGGCAATAGTACATGGTGGTTTTCCATATATTACATTGGTTTTCCAAATCGTAAATTAAAACCTGGTCACCTCTTTTCTTTTGCCACAGTCCTGGCAACTCAAATTTTAACCACTGGCCATGGGAGGTCCAGGGGTATGCTTGCACTGCGCATGCTTCTGAGTGGGTGCCTTTAGGTGTAGCTGTCTGGATGGTTAAGATTAGTCCTGCAGGGGTATCACTAATTTGGTGACCCAAGACCTTTGTCCAATTTGCATCTGTGTTTTCCCTGATCACTGGTATGGACCATAAGTGATGATGCAAACGTCCTGCTTCCAATCCCCCAATAATATTGTCTAATAAGCTTAATGCCCGTTCTTGCCATTGAGTACACAGTATTGCGGTCTTGGTTGCATATAGGTCCAAGATCTGGACTCCCACTGTCCTTCCCACAGGATTGGAGAAGAATGGGGGAGTCCAGACTGTGGACCTATGCCATAGATTATTTCCTTATCCTTGAGTTCACACGCTCATCTACTCTCCCCTTCTCCTGATCTCACTCTTTAAGTATTTGAGGCTAACAATTAAACCTCTGGACCAGATCCAGGAAGTGGAAAAATAAAAACAGCTGTGGGTCACATTTGGCCCATAGGCACTACATGAAAGTCATCAAAGATATTTGCTAATGATGGCCATTTTTACACAAACACCTCCCCCCTCGCCCCCGTGCTCAGTATTCGGGGTGGGGGGGGATGGATAGGGGTGCATGTGCACTCCCACGCAACACCCACCTCCACCCATTACCCACCCATGGAGCCCACGGAGTCCTCCGGAAAATCGGGGGAGGCCCCATGGGTGGAGGTGGATGTGTGTCCACGTAAAGGGACACACACACACCTCCACTCAATAAACTGAACTAAGGCCCTTTTCACACAGACACTGGGTATTTTCAAATGTGACGGGGCCGATTGGCCCCAGCAGGGAAACACTTCTTTGATTCCCTGCCGGGGCCACCGTGTCACGGGCTAACAGACGCGGTGGCCGATCCTGGCGGGGAATCCGGGTACGGGGCAGGGCTGTGCAGTGCAATGTGCGGCCGCACAACCCTGCCCCCCCACACTTCCCTGGCCGCCCGCCCTCCAGGAGACAGGTGGGCGCCGCAGCCAATGCGGCCGCAGCACCCGGCCACTGCCCCCAGCATCGACCACGGTCCGGAATCCCACCGCGGATTCCGGGCCATGGTCAGGGGACAGATGTTAATGTCCCCTTCATCACGGGGGGGAATCTCATTCACCACGCGATCGGTGATGGTCCGGGCAGGACCTCCGATAGCGTGGTGAATCTGATTCCCCCCTGTGATTCACGGGGGTGAACATCTGGGGGGAACTTCCGTTCTCCCCATCAGATGTTACGGGATCACTTTCACCCTGTGCAGATTCACTGTGGTTCACTGTGATCTCGTAACGTCTGAAAATACCCACTCTAACACCAATAAAATGGGTGTTATATAATAAAATGTAATACACATTTTATTGGTGTAAGAGTGTCTGTGTGAAAAGGGCCTAATACTAAGACCCATCGCCATCCACCCACCACACCAAAACACCCATCCCCGTCCATGTAAAAAGGGCCTAAGTACTAGCCCAAAGTCTACCTGAAGTTCACAGATCATGCATATAACTGGAACTGGGTAACCGGTGAGCAATAGGTACATTGTTGGTTTTCATTTTTATTTTTGTTTTTGTTTACAAAAAGGCCCCTTCATTTCCAGAGGTTTTTTTGTAAAGGAAAATGTTTGTTTGCATTTTTTTATTTTATTAAAAATAGAAATATGTTTATTATTTTAAATATTTTAATTATATTTTATTTAATTTTTATTAAAATAAAATTTTAAATTAAAATAAATCACTGTACATGTGCAAAATGGCCACCAGTAGCATCAGTACCATTTTGGAAAAGGGCAGCCAGTCTGTGCATGTGTGGAGGCCATTTTGCAAATCTGCAGAATGGCAACCTTTTTCCAAAATAGTGTCAATGCTGCCAGAACCATTTTGGAAAAGGGCACACATGCAGAGAACATCGCCGGTGGCCATTTAGTGTATTTGCAGTTTTTTAATATTAACTTTTTTAATTTTTACTTTTTCTTTTATTTTCATCTGTTGTGTTACCATGGTCTGCAACAAAGCACACTTCAGTCCTCAAAACTAGTACCATGGCCATAGGAACATGAGAACAGCCATACTGGGTCAGACCAATAGTTAATTGAGCCCAACATCCTGTCTCCAATGCTGGCCAATCTCAGATGCTTGGGAGAAGCACCTAACAGATCCCAATGGGGAGAGTCCATACCATTATTCTCTTCCAGCTCCTGACAGTAAGAACTTACGTCCCTCAAACCTTGCAAAAATCTTCATATAGATTCTTAGCTGTACCTGTTTTGTGTCACATTTAAGGTAGATGACACTTGGCAAGTTTACACCCCTTCCTATACTTACTATCTCTGCCAACTTTCAGAAGGATTGGATAAAGGGTACAGGTGATATATTAATTATTTATTATTATTATTATTATTATTATTAACATTTATATAGTGCCAGTCGTGTGACCTGGTGCTGTACAGAACATAGAATTAGACACGGTCCCTGACAGTGGCTTACAATCTAAAAGACAAAGGGGGGGAGACAGGGAGAGGGGACAGTGGGAGATTAAACAATTAACTTATAAATGTATGTCTGACTGTAACATCTTTGTAGTCCAACCAGTGTACATGAAATTTGGCAAAGATCTATATCACACTTTCACAATCATCTCTGCCAAATATAACGGGTCCTCATTTTATATGACTGCACAGCATATGCAGAGAAGGAGCCTATGCCAGGGATTTTCTTACAAGTCACTGTAGTATAAGATCGATTTGTGAAGCCAATTGGCCAGCAGAAATTTCAACCAAATATCCTCATTCTGTGCTGTGACCATCCCAACATTTCTCCCCCACTTGTTACTGGGAAGTCAGAAGCATCTGTTTAGGAAAGAACCAATAGAGATTATCTTATGTCGTCTGTCACAGTGCTGAAGGATGTGATTTTGATTATAATTGGCCAGCCTGGATGTGTAAACTATGGGAAACTGTAGACATAACAAAGATCGGGTGAAAAAAACCCTAAGCACGTGTCTGGCCGTTGTGTGTAAGCACCATAACAATCCAGGCACCAATTTGGCCCCCCGTAGAACACGCAAAGTGAACACCGTTGCATCACAAGGACAGTTAGCGTGTTGCAGTTGAACACGTTGCCAGCGTTGTGTCTAATGATATTGCATGGTGTGTAACCAGGTACAACACTGGGAATGAGACAGCAACGCTTGCATGCTGAGATCGGGGGTGAGAAAAACACCAATTTGTGCCCCAAGATGGGCTGTGAGTCTAAGCCGCACCACATGGTGAACATAAGGCCAAACCAGTTTTTATGTCAAGGTCAAAACACACATTCAGACACACATTGACATTATGTCTAAAGACACCCTATGTCTCCTGATTGCTCAGATGCTATCCCCAAAGTACCAGTTATGTTGCCTCTATGCCTGCCTGAGGGCTGCCCCCTATGCCCAAATCGAAGCCACTACTGATTGGTCCTGTAAAGCTGGAAGCATGCAATAATTGGCCAGTGAATGTGTCTGTCAGTCTTTTTATTTATTTATATTTATTTATTTATTAATTTTTCACCCCGCCCCTCCTAAAAACAGCTCAGGGTGGCTTACAACAATAATTTAAAAAAATACATATAAAATATATCTAAAACAATTAGGACATCTCAAAATCCACATCAAAATATTAAAACAGGGCCCAGGAACTCAATAAAACAATAAATAGGATAGGGGAGATAAAACCCTCTAACCCCCCCTCCCCAAAGGCTTGGGCGAACAGCCAGGTTTTACAATTTCGCCAGAATGTCAATAGGCTTTGGGCCAGGCGAGCTTCCTCCAGGAGGGAGTTCCAAAGGTGCAGCGGCCACCGAGAATGCCCTCTCCATTGTGGCCCACCGCTTCACACGGGGGACCTCCAGGAAGGCACCCCCGGCAGACTGAAGGACCTGCTCTGGGGTGTGGAGGGCAAGGCAGTCCCTGAGGTACGAGGGGACCAGACCATGAAGGGCCTTATAGATCAACACCAAAACCTTGAACCTGGCTCGGCACGCTATTGGCAACCAGTGCAGAGTCCGGAGCACAGGTGTTATGTGCTCTTGTCAACCTATCCCCGAAAGGAGGCGGGCCACCGCATTCTGCACTAGCTGCAGCCTCCGAACCAGGAACAAGGGAAGCCCCAAGTAGAGCGCGTTGCAGTAGTCCAGCCTTGAGGTGACGAAGGCATGGATGAGGGAGGCCAGGTCCAAGCCGGAGAAGAACGTATGCAGCCTCCGCACCAGATGCAACTGGCGGAAGGCAGCCATTGCAACTGCCTCCACCTGCCACTCCAGGCAGAGATCCGTGTCCAATATCACCCCCAGACTCCGGACCTGCTGAGCTATAGGAAGGTGAACCCCCAATCAGGGGAGCCATTACCTCCCTCGCTCTCCCCACCAACATAATCTCTGTCTTATCGGGGTTGAGCTTCAGTCTGCTCTGCCACATCCATTCCGTCATGGCCTCCAAACACTGAGATAGCACCGAGACAGCAGGGTCTGGGTCCGTTGAAAAAGAGACGTACAGCTGAGTATCGTCAGAGTATTGGTGACATCGCACCCCAAACCCTCTCACGACCTCCCCCAGGGGCTGCATATATACATTAAATAATAATGGACACAGAATGGAAACCTGCTCCACATCCTCCCTCCTACAGTTTCCCTCTTCCAGCCATGCTAGGTGCCTGACTCTGACTGGCACTCCATATGCTGTTATTTATCTGAATAATGGTATTCAAGAGGACGTCAATTGCTTATAAAATTGGGTCCCTTTATCAAATTGTCCTGTAGCTTGGTAGAGATGACAGGGAAGGTATATGATATATTCCTGCCCAATGTCCTGTAAACAGGATGGAATATAAAAATGTTACAGCTAGAAATGTATTTTAAATTTAATGTCTTATACCATCAGGACCCTTTATCCAATTTTTCTGACAATTGGCAGGAGTGTTAATCCTCTGAAGGAACATAATCTTCACAGGTTTTATGCAAATTCAATGGAAGATAAAGAAGTTGTAGTCATTAATGTTTATTAAGCTTTTCTTAAAATCACAACATTCAATTGCTTCTAAAATCGGTTCCCTTTATGTAATCTTTTCAGAAATTGGTACACATACATAGTGCCCTCTGTTGGGGGTACAATATCCCCAAGTTTCATCAGAATTGAATAAGAAACAAAAAAAGTTATAGCTGAAAATATGTTTTTTAGTGTTTTTCCTTTATTTCAAAATCAAAATGTCATTTTCATTTCTATTTTCATTATTATTTGTCATTTTGGTTATTGCAATAACAATAATGAAAATGATAATTTTCATTATTGTTTTTGTAAAAACAAAAATGACATGCACTCTCCTAGATTTTATAAACTTCTATAATTTCCAGTCCCACCTCTCCCTCATACATGGCCGCAATACTAACAGTGACTGAAGCTACTTCCCTTGTGGTGTCATGACCACCCCGAAGTGTGCATGCATCAAGTAACAAACATCAATGTTAGGGGCAAAATGGTCCACCAAAATGTTTTGGGGGCTGACAGTGGTACACTGGACAAAAAGTTTGGGATCCACTGGTGTAACTAATTAGAAGCTGAATCTTCATTTGCATTCACCGATAAAACAGATGAAATTAAACTTCGAAACCATTTCTGAGAGTATTCTAGATCTTATTTCTATTGCATGTCCTGTCACTTGTTCATAAGATCCACTTGTTGCTTGGCAACGTAAGTCTTTGAGTCCAAAGCAGAGAGGAATGTACCAGGCTGACATATTTTTTTCCTCTTGCAGTATCCACATGGGCTACTTGAAATAGCTCATCTAGACAGCAGCACATCCGTGCTGCCACTGATTGCTCATTATGTTACAGGGATGGTTTACAAGAAATATATGAAAGATTTCTCCAAGGTACTGAGGTTTCCAATTTGGAAATCTGGAGTGACAGGAGTTCTGCTGTGATCCATTGTGAAAGGCGACTAGAAAATATAGCCTGTTGCAAAACATCCTGTTGTGCTACTTGTTCTAAAGGAACGTTTCCCTGCTGTGACAGCAGTTGTACCTTGCATGCATGGATGAACTCTCCAAATGACCATGTTATTATGTGCGCCTAGAGATAAGACAGGCAGGTGGGAAGGGGAAAACAGTATGCACTTTAAATATGGAGATGCCTCGAGGCCCCTGAATAGTTTATTTGCCTCACATCAGAGGAAAAGGAGATACTTCTTCAAAAATAATTGCTCCTCACTTGTTTTCCATATATTTGACCTGCAGATAAGAAGGTGCTTCGGATGACAATAGCCATCTCAACTGGTAAAGAAATTCAATTTTAGGCATTTCTAGTAGCTGAGGTGGTGGCAGGATAAAAATATGTTTTGATAACAAGATAACAGTAAGCATTGAAACTGCCACAGTGGTTAATATCGTCATAAATACTGCTGGTCATTCTTATTCGGCTTGTGCTGTATATTAAGATCAGACAACACATTATCAACTCTCTTTTATCCTTTACCACTAGGGAAAGATAATTACAGCAGCTTGCCTGCTGTGTCTCTTTTTCTTAGAGAGGGTCTAATTAATTATTTATTCTTATTGTTTAAATAAATTAAAACAATAACAACAAACAACAATAACAATAAATAATTAATAAATGTATTAGCAATCTATCTGATGCTGAACAGTTGTAATTAGAGACAGGTCCCTGCCATATATTGCAACCCTACTTGTAATACATATTGCAAGTAGAGTTGGAGAGCAGAGTGAGTTCCAGTCATAGGAAGCAGCAAATGAGAGAAGGAGCAAAGATAGCTTAGGAGAGAGTCTGGGGTAGGTGAGGGTGGTGATAGAGAAGGAATGAAGTTCCCAGGTTCCCACATAGCAGGAAATAAAGGCCGTGAAGGTGAAGACAAAGAATTTATGCTGGATGTGAAGAGGGAGAGGGAGCCAATGGAGGTAGAAGAGGTGGGGTTGAACATTATCAAAGTGGTGGGCAAGGTGGATGACCTCAGCAGCAGAATGCTGATAGAAGCTAGTAATAGGGATTTGTAGTAATTGCCCACTTCTAAAGGCTGTTGTGAGGCCGACATCACTTACCTGAACTTTATTTAACATGTAACTAGTCTTAACCTTATTGTAAAATAGAGGATTATGAACTAGCCAAGTGCAACCTAACAAAATACACAAAATGCAAATGGGATGAAAAGTCCAAATTTGAATTCAAAAGTGCAAATTCCTCAAATGTATTGAATTAGAACTTCAGTTTCAATATTTACTATTGCTTAGTCTATTCCTCTCATTGGGTTGTGTTGAATGCATTAGAGAACTAAACCCACCCTCTGACTTTTCTCAATTTCTCCTGCTCACCTGTGTATGGAAAGAACACTTTGGGCTCTGTGGAGTTTGCATTTCCTTCTCATGCTTTGCCAGAAAATGTGGATAGCTAACTATAGCAGGGCGAGCTAACTTGAAACGGTTAGACTCTTATGCTTAGATCAGTTCTCTTGTTTCCGGTCAATCTACCCTCATCTGAAGGAGATTTTGGCCTGTAAAGGGGAAACTAATAGTAGGTGGATGTAAGTGCAGAAGGTCAGCTGACTTCAGTCTTCGTAAAAATCCCAGAGCTTAGCTGGATACAACAGATCATTAAGGAGCAAAAGAAGAAAGAGTATTTTCTCTCACCAGGGAGGCAGACTCTCACCAGACTGGCAAGTTTGGATGAAACCGAGCCTGAGGAAGAGCTGGGGAGAACTAAAAATGATTCTCACAGACTGGGAATTGTTAGCAAGATTTGAGGGACTCATGAGTAGGTCCATGTGTTTTCTCTGTTTCCAGCATTGGAGGCAATGGAGGTCCAGAAGAGGTTCATAAACACTGTGGGTGCAGTCTTTGTCATGCATGTGCACACAGATGATATGTACATGCGCACAATGTTGTGCAAAGTTACATGCTGCACGCATGTAAAGGGTGTAAACCAGTTCCATAGGTCCATTCTCCACTGCACACTGTGCAACGTTGCGCATGTACGATCTGTACACACACACTGCATAGGATTGCACCCTGTATGTACATTGATTATAGCTTAAAAGTGAATTTCAGTGATACAACTATCGACTGTGTTCATTGTAAAAGACCCAAATCTGTAAAGGATTACATGGTAAAGGTCACATCGACTGTGACCCTAAAAACATTGATGGGCACAAGATCCCAGTTGATTTCAATGGCACTATGCAAGTCTGCCAACGTGCAACTACAGTTTGGACCACAATTTCCCAATGCACTTTAATATGACTACAAAGTCTTCCATTCCAAAAGAGATTTAAAACAAAAACAATAAAAAAAGAATGATTGGCCATACTTAATTGTGCAAATTTGTTGAATTCCCCTCTAAATTTAACTAAGCCTGCCAGAGATAAATTGAAAAGTTATCTATTTTTCTATTTGCAGTTCCAAAGCAAATATAGAGAAAGCTAGGACTGAAATGATATATCAAGATAACTCGATATCTTATTAAAATCCCGGTGTTCGGTTCATCCTGGAACGAACCAAGCACCGAGATATCTTTGCTGAATTCTAAGTGAAAGCAAGCAAAAAAAACACTGTGGATGACGGGATGTGCAAAATGGTCACCGTTTTGGTTAAGGGCAGTGGTCATATTGTGCATGTGCAATGTTTTTATTTTAATGTTTCTTGCAGAGAACTCATACCAGGACTGAAATCTACACAAGAGCTTGATCCCAGTACTTGACATAGCAAGAAATGCTTACAAGCAGCAATTTAGCTGCTCATTTCACCCCTAAAGAAAGCGTGCAACACTCTGGGTAAAAACAGACATGCAGCTGGCAGAATTGGTTCCCGGGCTGCCACAGGGCAGAAAATTGTGGGCGACACAGAATGGGTCCGGTTGGGACCCCGAACTGATGTGCCAGTGGCCAGGGAGCTATTCTGCCGGCCACACAGCCCAGGTAGTCACAGGAGCACAACAAACATGCGGATGGCTAGCCATACCCATTCCCTCCTCCCAGTGCCCCGCCCCACACCGTGATGGATGGCCATCGACAATGAGGCACAGCCATGGCAACCGAACAAGGCAGCCACAAGCAAGGCAGCCACCCTTAGCCCAGTCTGTGACCTTGGAGATTTTCCAACATCACAGCCCAGGCTAGCCTCCAACACTCCACAGGGCAATCCTGAGCCAACATCTGGCAGTGCATGTTTACACATACAGCTGGGTTTCAGGCCAAAGCAGGCCACAGTAGTCCATAGAGGTGTGCACCAGGGGCCCATGTCATTTTTGTTTTCATTTTTGTTTTTTAAATGTCATTTTTATATTCATAAATATCAAATTGTCATTTCGTTTTTGCTTTTGTTTTCATTTTCCATTAGTTTCATTTGTAACTTTTCTAGTTTTCACTATATTTGGATGAATCTTGGAGTAAATATACCTCCAATAGAAGACATTAAGTGTACCAAATTCCAAAAATATTAAATAAAGAAATCCAATTTTAGAAGCAGTTGAATTATTTTATTTTGCAAAAATCTTCATATACATTATTATGTGTAACGTCTTTGCCTCACATTTAATGTAGATAAAACAGTACATGTTTATACCCCTTCCCATATTTACTATCTCTGCCAACTTTCAGAAGGATTGGATAAATGGTGATATAAGCAATTAACATATGTCCAACCAGTGTACATGAAATTTGGAAGGACTGTATATCACACTTTCACTATCATCTTTGCCAAATATCAGAAAGATGTGTCCTACCTTTCTATGCCTACACAGCATATGGAGGGCAGGAGCCTACGCCAGGGATTTTCTCATGTGTCACTGTGGTATAAGATCAGTTTTTTATGCCAATTGGCCAGCAGAAAGGTCAACCAAATATCCTCATTCTGTGCTGTGACCATCCCAACATCTCTTCCTCACTTGTTACTCGGAAGTCAGAAGTATTTGTTTAGGAAAGAGCCAATAGACATTCTCTTATGTCCTCTATCAGAGTGGTGCATGATGTCATGGTGATGATATTTGGCCAGCCTGAATGTGTAATGTCCCAGTTATGTTCCTTATGCCAGCCTCAGGGCTGCCCCTTATGCCTGCCTCGAAGCCACTACCAATTGGTCCTGTAAAGCTAGAAGCATGCAGTAATTGGCCAATAAACGTGTCTGTCAGTATTTTGGGTTGCTCCACATACTCCCTCATACAGTCTTTCTCCCCTTGCTGTGCCAGGTGCCTGCCTCTGACTGGCACTGCATGTGCTGCTATTTATATGAATAATGGTCTTCACAGGGACAATATCAATTGCTTATAAAATAGTGTCCATTTATATAATTGTCCTGTAGTTTGGTAAACATGACAGGGAAGGTATGTTATACATTTCTATCAAATACCTTGTAAACAGGATGGAATATACAAATGTTACAGCAGAAAATGTATTTTCAAGTTAATGTCTTATATCATCAGGATCTTTTATCCAATCTTTCTGAAAATTAGCAGCAGTGATAAGACTGTGGAATGATATATTTTTCAGAGGTTTCATGCAAATTGAATGGCAGATAAAGAAGTTATATTTGTGAATGTGTATGGCGCTTTTCCTAAAATCACAACGTTCAATTGCTTCTAAAATAGGTTCCATTTATGTATTCATTTTGAGATGTGGTACTCATAGTGCCCTCCATTGTGGGTAGAATCCCTCTAAGTGTCATCAGACTTGAATAAGAAAATAAAATGTTATAGCTGGAAATATGTTTTTCAGTTTTTTCCCTTTATTTCAAAAATAAAATATTTTCATTTCTATTTACATTATTATTATTTATCGTTTCCGTTTGTCTTCTTGAGTGATTGCCCCACTCTTGCTAGCCTGCTTTTCTGGGCACTGCTTGACTGGCAATGCTTAACTGTGTGCACTGCTGATGGTGGGGCACGCTGTGAGTAGTCTTAATACTGCTGTGTTTTTCTTTGTGGAATTTCTGCCCGCAGTTGCAATTTTGTGGTGGGTTTGTTTCTTGAGCAATTGTCCCACTTTTGCTAGCCTGTTTTTCTGGGTACTGCTTGGTTAATGCATAATGATTTTAAAGTGGGTGCACTGGTGATGGTAGGCCATGCTGTGGTTACACTATTGCTTGGATTTTGAGGGATTTCTGCCCACAGTTGCACTTTTGTGTTGGGTTATCTTCTGCCATTCTGAAGTTCTGAAGTTTACCGAGATCCAAAGTTCAGAATTCTAAATTCCAGGTACTTGGATAAAGGTCCTAAGTTCTGTCGAGTACCTGGACCAGACGTTCGGACTTTTGGAATTCAGTCAGCATACCCGGAAGGCGTTTTTGGTGCAGTAGTAGTTATTATCCAAACTGCTATTTTCAGTTTGAGGTAGATGAATTTGATGGATTTACCCATTGTTTGGTGCAATTGTTCCGCAATAAATTGAACTGTTCTGAAATAACTAGTTTGAAGTCCGCAGCTGATGGTGGTTTAGCAAAGCTAAAATATTGAAAACAAAGTGACTTATTTGACTTGAACTTATTAATGCTCAAGTCAAACTACCTGAACCACTCAAAAGTAAGTTTGACTTCAAAGTAAGGAAATTAAATCAAGACAAAGCTCTTACCTCAAAGGGGGTGAATCCAAATTGGAATATTTGTTAAGATAAACTAGGGGTGTGCATGTCATTTTTGTTACATCAATATTGAAAACGAAATTTGTTGTTTTTGTTATCGTTATTGCAATAACAAAACCTACCAAAAATAACAAAATCGATAACAATAACTAAAGTCATTATTGATTTTGTTATTGTCTAGAAGCCTGGCAGGTGTTTTTTGGAGGGAAATTTGGCAAGGGGAGGAGGGAGCAGACATTTCGGAGCCAGAAACAGTGTTGAACTCTTGAACTGGGCCTGTGGTGCTCACTGTCTCCTGCCTCTGAAAACCAATCAGGGGAGCTCTGGGGGAGGTCATTGCAACCCTTTATTACTGCAGGGTTGAGCTGTTTGATTTTAGTTCTGTGTTAGTTATTGCTGTCAGGGTGCATTTGCAGAATCTGCTGGTGCTTGCAATTAAAATCCTCCCATATATATCCTTACCATCTTACCTTTCCAATCCTTATCCTTTCCCTTACATTTGACCCTTTTCCTTCCCCTGCCTGTCTCCTCCTGTACACATATATATAGAGACAGATATAGATAGTATAGTTTAGATATATACATTAGATGATAGATATATAATAGAGCTAGATTAGAGATAGTGGAAGGGGCTGAGGAGCAGCAAGCGGCTTTGTGGGGTAAGAACTGGTGGAAAAATGTTCTGCCGTCCAGATGGCCACACACCCTCCTACAGAGTGGGGGGTCATGCCCTCTGTACTGGCATTAGGGACAGTGGCACAGTCCATGCAAAGGGTTCCCTACCCTTTGGGCATGCCCCACCGGGGCTGGAGGCACCCCACTGCTAGGGGACTGACCAACAGCCCACGTTCATCAAAATAGATTGGGAGTGCCAGTGCAGGCTTACTCCTGCTTGGAGCAGAAGTAAGGTCCACAAAGCCATAGGGACACAGGCACTGACTGCCTGGAGTCCATGCAGCTGCTGCACCCCCACCTGGCCAGCCCCCCAAGTCACCCAGGACAAGAGAGCCCTGGACAGGCCTACATGAGACCCTGTCCCTCCCCCCACTGCTCCTTGTTCCACAGTGCAAGCCAGGTCTCACATGGAACCAGCCTTGCTCTCTCATCCTGGGTGTCTTAGGGGCTGGTCGGGTTGGGGTGCAGCGGCTTCAGGGACTCCAGGTGACTGGTGCCTGTGTCTCAATCTGCAGCTCTACCATATTGCTCCACATCCCCCTTCCATTGGGGAGTAGAGATGGATGCAGTGCTGTGGCCTGGTGATGTTTCGGCACGTTGCTGGATCACACACCAAAATCTTCATTTGAAATCAGTACTGATACCGATAATGACAACAGTACCAAAAAACAATATTTTGTTATTAACAAAAATGAAAATGACATTTTAAAAACAATAGCAAGAAACAAAAAATGACATAGGGCCCTGGTGCACACCCGTAAAAGAAACAAATACTCAGATTTAATTTATAAACTTGAAAAGTTCTATTTGTTTTAGCTCCAGCTTAGTCCAGTGCAGCATAGTCCTGTTGGGAATAATGGGAAGTTGTGAGGAGAGAAACTGGCGCAACATGATCACTTAAAGGAAATCTCCTTTATGAGTTGATTAAAAACTCATGAAACCTTATGGAAGTCTTTTGGTTGTTTTGAATGGACTTTGCTGCAGAGCCATACTTGAATGGCTTAATGATAGGGATTGGATGAGAAAGTGGAGAAATGGATTTCATCATTTCAAACTTGTTAACTGAGAACAGGCTGTTTTAGGCCCTTTCTGTTATCTATGAAGAAACCACAATGCATGAGGCCTTGTTCGTTCACACATTCAGCACTACCTTGGATCTGGATGTGGCCAATTCCATGTTGCAGAGGAGCATAAAAGATGACCCAGATGTGTGTGTTCTGTCGTGGTAGTTCAGTCCTTGGAGTTTAATATGGTAGTAGTGGGGACTGAAGTCTTCAGCAAGTGTGAGTTGGGCTATGATTATCTCCATTGTGTTTGCAAAAGAATTTGAGGTTTTTCATTGGTCTTTTGGTCCAAATGGTTGGCAACCCCTGATGTAGAGGATGATGGTCTTTTGTTAGCTTGGTGTTGAGTGCTTTAAAAACTTTGGAAAACAGAAAGTGTAATAATGTAATTCATTGATGGTTTGCAGAACTTAACTCGAGGTAATACAACCAAGCAAATTAAAATAGAGTTATGTTAGTCAAGAAAAATTATGCCTTAAAAGATTATAGGACCCCCTAGTAAATAATACATTTTAATTAAAGTAAGAACTTTGAGCAGTACTTCCATTTGGAGCTTGTCAGTTTTTCTGGGTAATGCTCAGATTTGGGGGCATTGGGCACACTCTATGAGTGTGTTTGCTGCCTTGGAGGATGGTTTGACAGTTCTCTTTGTACATCAGGCCTCACCCAAATGCTAGCAAAATCCAGGATATCCATCAACCCCTCCCCACCCCAACTTGTCTGGGACTCATATCCCAGGAGGCCACAGCACCAACAGAAAAAAAACACCCTTGTGCTTGTTGCAAGCAAAAACTATTACTTTCAAAGGATGAGAAAATATAAGAGACACTTTTAATCAATGGGCATCTCTGTTCCCACATTCATTCAAAATACAGTGACTTTCACTGCCTTGCAGATCTCCTCACTTGCCCATTTCTTAACATTCAGTGTTTCCCCCCCATCCTAATTAAAAATGCTATGCTTCTGTGGTGCTAATATCAGTAACATTTTTAGATGTTATGGTGTGTGCACTAATGTGCTTGTGACATAAATGTCTATGTCGGCTAATAGCCACCTGAATTGGCAGTGCCAGTGCAGACACACACACACACACAGACACACAGCATAAGCTTGCAAGGATTTTTTTAACCAATAGCTGGCCTGTAACCAATAGAAGCCAATAACAGCTCACACTCAGCCTACAGTCAGTCCTGTAAGGACACATGACCAATAGTGGCCAATTGCTGCTTGTGTATGGTACACAGTGAATTCTGTGCACCATTTTGGGTCTCCAAGGAAAGGGGTACCCACATAGGGGGTGTACACAGGTGAGAAGAGGCCTCCTCACTCTCCCCCCCCCGCAAACTCAGTAAAACCAAAGTGGGGGAGTCCACAGCTCAGCTGAGCATCCATGGGGTCAGCCATACTAGTAGAGGTTTGCACAGTGATTGAGGAAGTGCTGCTGGACCAGCTGATGCAATTGGCTGACCCCATGGATGAGAGGGAGAGCTTTTGGCAGGATGGTTCCAGAACTGCACTGGGGCAATCAGTGGGAGCCATGTCAACATCATCAGCCCACCTCATAGAAGGATGGCTACCTTGAGATGTGAAGGCCCAGAAAAAAAACTGGAAAGATGGAGAGGAAGGGAATTTGCCCTGTTTTTCCTCCAAACACTTTCCTCCTTTTTTTCCAAATGTGAAAATTGGAAATTTTAGGAAAATTTTAAAAAACCCTCTAATGAAATATTTTCTTTTAGAATGATGAAAGCAATGCTTTTCAAGACAGGAAATGTTTTAAAATATTGTTACAGTTGCCCCTTACTCCCTCAAAATGATTTCTAATAAGTATATAATATGAAGATGTTTTATGCAAGACAATCTACAGCATTATTTATTTATTTATTTTCAAATACTTCTATACCATCCTATTCACTATGCAGCGACTCAGGGAGGTGTACAACCAACATAAACGAACAAAATACAAGACTTAAAACATTAAAAGTCAAATTAAACAAGCTTAATCCCTCCCTACCCCATCCCTCTCACTGACTACCTGGCGAAATAGCCAGGTCTTGCATTGACTACGAAATATGGAAAGGTCCTGGGAGAGTTGAACCTCTGCCTGAAGGGAGTTCCAGAGTTGCGACGCCCCTGGAAGTCTGCAGGGACTGATCGAGAACACATGGGGTAAGGTGTTCCAGCAGATAGACAAGACCCAACCCGTGTAGGACTTTAAAAGTTAAAACCAACACCTTGAAGTGAACCTGAAAGACTATAGGCAGCCAGTGCAGAAAAACAGAGCACCGGTGTAATGTGCTGATGGCAGTCCATCCCTGTCAGAAGGCAGGCGACTGCATTCTGCACCAGCTGAAGTCTCTGGATTGTTATCAGGGGTAACTCCATGTAGAGTGCATTGCAGTAGTCAAGCTGTGAGGTGATAAATGCATGGATGACGGTGTCACTGGGAAGGTCAGGGTTATCCAGGTGGAGCTGCGAGTCAAGGAGGACCCCCAGATGCCAAACTTGAGGGACCAGAGTTGGACGCACCGCATCAATGTTGGGAGCCTCCACACATGCACCCTTACCCACCAGCATCACCCCCATCTTGTCAGGATTGAGCTTGAGGCAACTTTTCCTCATCCAAACACCCACCACAGCGAGGCAAGCGGTAAGCACAGAGACTGCAGGGTCTGGGTCAGATGAAAATGAAAGATAGAGCTGGGTATCATCAGCATATTGATGACACCCCACTCCAAATCCTCTCACGATCTCAACCAATGGCTTCATATATATGTTGAACAGGAGAATGGATAGAATAGAACCCTCTGGGACTCCACATGTAAGGTCCTAGGGGGAAGATGAACCCAGGACCACATGCTGAGTTCTACTGGCCAGGAATGAGTGGAACCATCCAAGAACAGCCCCCACCACACCCCAGTACAGTCCTGCAGGTGTGTCATCAACAATCCACAGTATCAAATGCCACTGAATATCTAACAAAATCAAGAGAGTGGACTTACCGCAATCCATCTCTTGGTGTAGATCATCGACCAAAGGCACAAGTGCAGTCTCCATACCATAACCCGGATGAAATCCTGACTTCGAAGGATCCAGGAAACTGATCTGGTCCAGATGTCCCTGGAGATGTCCCTGTAGCTGCTTGGCCACTGTCAAGGGAAGGTTAGAGACAGGGCAATAGCTGGCCAGGGCGTCAACATCAAGAGGCGTCTTCTTGAGCAAGGGCTGCACCACAGCCTCTTTCAGGCATTCCACGACCCTGCCCTCCACCAGGGAGGCATTTACCATTCAATCTAGCAATATTCCCAGCATCTCCCGGCTGGCCTTAACCAACCTTGATGGATATGGATCAAATTCACATGTTGTGGCCCTCATAGTCCCCAGCATCTCCACCGTATCAGAGGCCAATATCAACCCAAGCTGATCCCACAAAACAGGACAAGGCGGGACATTCATAGCCTCAGATACACTCCCTGCCTCAAACATGGCATCAAAACAGTGGTGAATATGAGCGATTTTGTCAGCCAAAAAAAATCTATACAATGGTCACAGTGAGCACTGGATGCCTCCAGTTCCAGGTGGAGAGAGGCCAAACTGACCAGCCCCTTCACCACCTGGAAAAGCTCAGCTGGATGATATTTTGCAGACGATATGAGGACAGCAAAGAAAACCTTCTCCGCTGTCTGCATAGCCACAGCACAGGCTCTCAAACCCATTCTATGTTGCAATCGGTTGGCTTCAGCACAGATCCAATGCCACTATCACTCTAACCGCCTCCCTTCTTGCTTCAGCAAGCGCAGGTCATCTGTAAACCATGGAGCCCTGCCCACCTATGCGTGGGATGTGGATGCCTAGAAGCCGTCCAGTCGATGGCCTCGGTCATCAAGATGTTCCAAAATGCTACAGTCTTCAAGGTCGGAAGGCATATCCGCCAGAGCATTCTGGAAGCCATCCAGTTCCATAAGTATCTGGAGGCGCACCAAACAAGTAGGTTCCACACCCTGCCAGAGGCAGACATGTTCAAGGTGATAGGTTCTCAGGAGATAATGATCTGTCCATGACAAGGGCACAGATGACATCTCTCCCACTACCAGATTCCCCACCTCAGAATACCATTGCAGAATACCAAGACCAGAATATGCCCTTCCTCATGAGTCAGGCCAAATACCCTCCGGGACAAGCACATGGTTGCCATGGCAGCCATGAACTCCTGTTCTGTTTCCCTAATATTGGTCTCAGCATGAATGTTGAAGTCCCCCAGGACAATCAGTCATGGAGAACGCAACACTACCCCTAACCCCAAATTGGCTAAAGCAGGAAGGGATGCTGCTGTGCAGGTGGGTGCATAGTAAAGAAGCAGCATCCCTAATTTGTCCCCACATACAGACTACGAGGTGAAGCCCCTCCATACTGAACAGGCTCTTCACTGGATATCTCTGTATGGCCCACTCATCCCTGAAAATCATGAATACACTGCACAGAGTACCCAGTCGGGACCAGGTCAGCCAAAATAGACCCTGACTGCTCATCCAGCCAGATCTCTGTAAAACACACCAGGTCACCTCTTGGTCAAGGATCAAGTCACTGACCACAAAAGATTTAATAACGACTGACCTGGCATTTAATAACAGCATCACATGGCCTGGGATCTTTCTGTCCTTCATCACCATGTCATCAGCTCTGGGGGCAAAGAGAGGAACAGGTAACAAGCACCTAGATCGTCTCCGAAATCAAATATGCCTCCCAGAGGGATCATACAGCCCCCGGCCTGTCATGACCCCAATAACTGAACCCCCCTCCTGGCAAACCCCCCTGGTCCCAGTCCCCCCAGCCAGATTGCCAGATCGGTGAGGGAGTTACCCACCCTGCTAAGCCACCCACCCTCCCAAAGGGGGTATATATTTATATGTCTCCCCCATCTCTGGCCAGTTTCCCCTCTCTCAGAGAGGGGCCATAAACCATCACCCCCTTCCTCACCCCACCTCCCACTCTCATTGAAGGGCCAGGTCATCTTCAAGCACCCTCCTCTTAAACTTAAAACATCTTAAAACAGCTAACAACCACCCCTGATTTTTACAGTTCCTGTATACACACTGCTGTAGACACGTACAACTCTCAAATACAAGATGCATTTCTGCCCCCAGAGGGTGCTGCCATCTGCACAAGAGGAGGAAGGGGGATGAGGAGGGGCCTTCTTACTTTCCTGCCTGCCTTTGCCTACCTTCCTCTGGTGACCTTTAATCTAGAGTTTGGAGATACTAGAAGTAATTGGCCTGAAGTCCTGAATCTGCCGACCTCCTCCGAGAAGTACATAACAAAGTGCATCTAGTAGCACAGAGGAACTGAAAATTTACTAGAGGTGGGACACCAGCGCAATTACCGGGTACCGGATTTACCAGATTCTGGTTTTCAAAAAACTGGATTTCCAGATTAAATCCGGTATACCAGTACCGGATTTATTCCATTGATTTCAATGGGGCACTGTCCCCATTGAAATCAATGGAATAAAAAAATTCCTCCCTCCTCCCCCTCCCAGGCTGCACGGGTGGAAGGGGGGACACCCCCCACCCACCCTGCCCAGCCTGGATTTAAACAAAAGAATTCCCCTAAGTGACCCCTACTGCAGCTCCGGGCTGCCGCCGGCAACCCAGAGCCAGCCCACCAACACCAGCGGCCGTCCCAGCAGCAGCCGGTAAGTATTAAGTACATGTACTGTATGATCCCTGGGGTGGGGTGGGGGTTTAACACCCCCCCACCCCAGGGATCACCATACTTCCAAGTTCCCACCCAGGGATTGTACCTTCATTGAGCTCCGGTGGTCCGGCGACCTCAGCGCCGGCTGTGGTTGCCGGTTTCAGATGCTAGTAGGCCTTCTGGGAAAACCCGGAAGTTCCCCGGAAGGCCTATTAGCGTCTGAAGCCGGCAGCCACAGCCGGCGCTGAAGCTTCCGGACCGCCGGAGCTCAATGAAGGTACAATCCCTGGGTGGGAACTTGGAAGTAGGGTGATCCCTGGGGTGGGGGGTGTTAAACCCCCACCCCACCCCAGGGATCATACAGTACACGTACTTAATACTTACCGGCTGCTGCTGGGACGGCCGCTGGTGCTGGTGGGCTGGCTCTGGGTTGCCGGTGGCGGCCCGGAGCCGCAGTAGGGGTCACTTAGGGGAATTTTTTTGTTTAAATCCAGGCTGGACAGGGTGGGTGGGGGGGTCCCCCCTTCCACCCATGCAGCCTGGGAGGGGGAGGGAAACTTGGTTTTTTTGTGGGGGTTTTTTACATTGCGGCCATTCATTTGAATGGCCGCAATGTAACAAAAAAATCCGGTACCGGGAATCCGGGAAACGGGCAGGATTACCGGGTTGAATCCGATAATGCCGGTACACCCAGTACCGGCATTATCGGATACCGGAAGATCCAGTTTTCCCACCCCTAAAATTTACCTTTCAATAAACAAAAAGTATGAGTTTACATTTCTTTGAGTTCAGTATATTCAACTATATTTTCAGAATTCAAACTTCGTATATTTTCATAATTTATAGGGATGGGCGAACAGACCGCGGTTCGGGTTCGGCCGTTTAGTTCGGCCGCGTTCGGTTTCGCCGTTCGGGTTCAGCTGTTCAGCCTTTCACCGGGTTCATGTTCGGCCGTTCATGTTCTGCCATTTGCCAGGATTGTGTTCAATCATTTGTGTTTGGCTGTTCAGTTCGGGTGCAGCCAAAAAAATAATGCGAGCCGGAAATCATGCGGGAAACCGGAAATTCGAGCGCGTGCAGAGTTGTGTGGTGAGTGAGTGTGTGTTTGACTCGGTGGCTGCTCTGTTTGTGTTTTCTGGCTGTGTTTGACTGTTTGTGACTTTGCAGGATTGGCTGTGCTGTGTGTTTGGGTGGTTAGGTTCATGTGTGTTGTGGGTGAGAGAGTGGTCCTTGTTTAAAAAAAAAGAAAAAAAGAAAAATGAAGAAGGCTCAAGAGGCTGTGGTGCTGATCCTCTGACTGGGGGTCAACTTGCCAGTGCCAGTCAAGGAGGAGGAGGTGGTGGTGGTAGCGGTCGAGGTGGCTGGCCCAGCGGCTACTACACCTCCCATGGCACTGGTGGCTTACTCCTCAGATGAGGAGGAAGCGGCGGGCTCTGGAGCTGCTGCCAGGTTTGTAAATTATTATTTTTTACCTTGAGGACAAGAAAGGCTCTATCTGTTGGAGAGAGCTCACTGGCATGCACGTGGGTGCATGGGTGGTGGGCATCAGTCGGGCACAAACATTGGGCATCAGTGGGTGGCAGAAGATGTCTGCAACATAGAGGGAGGGTACTGTAGTGTGGGGGGCTTTGGCACGAGCAGCACCCCCACCCAAACATGTGCCAGGCTAGCAAGGGCTCCACTCTCCAGTTGCCTTGCTATCCCATTCCCTACACACCCCCAAATAAGGGCAGGCTCTTTCCTCCAGTCAGGGTTATTAATTATTATTATTATTATTATTATTAACAAACATTTATATAGCACCAGCAGTGTACCTAGCATGTTTACAAAGTAATAAAATAGACACGGTCCTTGCCCCTAGGGCTTACAATCTAAGAGACATAGGAAGGGGAACAGAGGGAGAGACAAGGGGGTCTAACATTCATGAAGATGCGAGATCTCAGGTGCACGTACGTAGCTTGGTTATGATGAGAATGAGGGTTATGATGAGGGTTCCATCTCCTGTCGCCATCCCTAGCACCCCAAGGAGGTCAGGATTTGCACATGCCAGCCAGGGCCTTACTAGTTGTAATCCCAAGCACCACAAGGATGGCAAGGCAGGGCAGGGTTTGCACGTGCCAGCCAGGGCCTTCCAGTTCCTAGTTGCACTCCCTAGCATCCCCGGAGGGCAGGAGTTGCACAAAATTGAATTTCTAGTTGCAATCCCTACTAGTACCCCAAGGGAGGACTAGAGAGCCATCATCATAAATGCCTGATATTTATTTGGTATTCTTATGTGTTCCCATTTCAGAGAGGAATCAGATTCTGGTGGCACTGGTCACAGCCCTGCTGCTGCTGCCAGGACAATGGCAAGGGGGAGGACTTGGCGGACACCCAGGCAGAGATCACCGGTGACACCCCCAGACATTCGGCACCAGTCATCGGATGTCTGGAGGTTCTATCACAAGGGCGACAGAACTGCCACATGCAAGGTATGGCACAGGAACTGGAACAACAGGGAATGAATTGCCCTATGACCTGTTAGGAACAGAAGTCCCCTGCAGAGAGAGTTTGGATGGCCACCCAGTCCACCCACTTGTGGAGACAGAATGCAGGCAGGCCTTTTTGACAGACCATTGGTCTGACACAGTATGACACTTCTTATGTTCCTATCTTTTTCTGCTCTTTTTAGATCTGCAATAACGTTTTCCACTGGCAGAGGGAGGGGACCACGTCAGGGCTCATCAGTCACATTGAGAAGACCCACGGCCTGAGAGTGAGGTGGGCGGGTGAGGACTCAGAGGACTCTGGAGTGGCACCCATGGATCCTCAGGGCCATAAGAAGGGGGCGACGTCAACCCACAAAAGGAGGCATACAGGCCCTTCCCCTCCCCCTCTCCAGCCCTGACATGGAGACCCCCGAGCCCTTTGAGGATGCGGAGGTGAAGGCCCTTTGGGCCAGGATGCAGCAGTGCACCCTGGCCCATGTGGAGGTGGTCCAGCAGACCTCTGTCGACCTGGAGAAGGGCCTGGTGGAGGAGCTGCAGGCGGTCCAGGTGGAGCGGCAGAAGGTGGTGGCATACGCCCAGCATGTCTCCACTGTGCTCCACCTCATGCAGCTCTACCACCAGGCACTCTCCAGGTGCCATGGGGCGATGCAGGAGGACTTGGATCACTGTATCCTCAATGGTGTGCTTGGTGAGCACAAAGTCGCCAGCCCTGAGCCCTGTGAGTTGCCCCTACCTCTCCTGCCCTTAAACCAATTCCCGGGGGATAGGTCAAGTGGAAGCAGAGCAAAAGACTCTTAGGTTTGTTAATAAGTTTCATTTGCATGTTTGCTTTTGTTTTATTTAATGTTGTTGTTGTTTTGTTATTGTTGATGTTATTAAAATTGTTATAATAAAAGCAGTTGTAATGTATTTCTTGTTATGAGCTTTGTTTCACCTATCCAATATTTTATATATCCCTTTGTGCTGCTGAAGTTCTGGCTGGCAAGTGGCAGAATCTCACAGCTTGTTGATCCCTTCGAGCAGCACCTCTTCCCACCTCATGTAGTGTAGTTATGAATCCAAAGATGTGCTTTGCCAGCAGCAGGGTCTCAACTAGTGGAAATCCCCCCAGGAGGTGCAGGGCTTGTGTTTGTGTTGGTAGGTGTGACAGAGAGAAAGAGAGACAGGCTCCTTGGCAGCAGGCAGCAGGCAGCGGGAGCTGGTGGTCAGAGGGACTTTTAGTTTCAGCAGCCAGCTTCAGCGGGCAGCGCGGGTGGGTGCAGAGGAGTAGGTTTTTGGGGAGGGGGGCAGGCTGTCATGTGGGAACTGGGCTTCTGGATGCAATGGAATGGAATGCAGCCCCCAGTGAGTGGCATGATGGTCCCAGAATCTCGCTGATGGTCCCTGGGATGGGCGGGCATGACTGAATCAGAGATAGTGGAATGACAGCCCAAAGCCTATGGGGCACACTTCATTTGATCAGGCGATAGGTGGTAGAAGGGCAGCAGGTACAGGGTCGCACACAGACAGCCAGGCACATATGATTTTATTATATGTTATGGATTATATTCCATCTCATTACAGTAGGTTTGATGTGTGCTGGATGCGGGCAATGGACAATAATGGGCTCATGAGCACATATGGGAGTTCTTCCTGGTTCTGGCAGGTGGCAGCCAGGAATCCAGATATACCTACTCCTACCCCTCAAACCCCCATCTCCCTCATTCTAGCTGGGACCCTCTCTGTCTCTCTCTCTCTCTGGCCATATAGTGCTGGTGACAGCATGGGTGGGATCGTGTTTGGATGTCTGGATGTCTTGTCTCTCCTTCAAGCAGTAGGTGGACTCTCTCTCTCTCTCTCTCTCTCTCTCTCTCTCTCTCTCTCTCTCTCTCTCTCTCTCTCTG
>QEPC01006161.1:417821-472727 GCA_003113815.1 Sphenodon punctatus
TCTCTCTCTCTCTCTCTCTCTCCCCTGTGAATAAATAGGCTGAAGATATGGGACATCTGAAACATGGAATAGTACATAAGTATTGCTCTCTGCCTCCTGTGAGGGTCCTGACATAGCCAGGTTTTGCAGTCCAGTGAGCCTGTAGAGAATCCTACACAAACCTGAAAAAGTGGTGTGAAATTCAGTTTTGTATTCCCCTGATCACGCATACGGCTAGGCTGCCTGTGTTCAGTTAGTGCAACAGAAGGACTGAGAAATGCTGTGTAGCCAAGAATTTCCATGGCAGAGTCAATTGTTTTCACTCCTTCTCATACCATGGCCCCATATTTTAAGAGAAAACAAGAATCAGGACTTTCTTCCACCCACAAAAAAACAGTCTGTTTGCTGTTTGAGATTCATAACATTACAAACCCCCTGGTCCTGTTTGTGTCTACCCAGATTGCAGCCATCAGCTAAAACTGCAAGGGCAGGGGAAGCAATTTAAAAGTAGAACTGAAACAGGGCTTTTCAAATGCATGACTCTCATTGGACATACACTTCCTACAACAAGTACTCACAGTTGTATTTCAACTAGGGGTGGGACATCAGGCAAAATACCGGTTTTACCAGTTACCGGTATACAAAATACTGGGTTACTGGATTAAAACCGGATTACCGGTGCCGGATTTATTGCATTGATTTCAATGGGGAACTGTCCCCATTGAAATCAATGGAAAATAAATAAATACCTCTCCCCTCCACCTCCCAGGCTGTGCAGGTGGAAGGGGGGCCCCCCCACCCACCCTGCCCAGTCTGGATTTTTTTTAACAATTTTTTTTTTTACCCTAAGTCCCTACTAGTTCAGGCTCCAGGCCGCCACCGGCGACCCGGAGCCTGCACCAGCAGGTACTAAGGTGATCCCTGGGGTGGGGGGTGGTTTGAAACACAATCCACCCCAAGGATCACCCTACCTCCCCACCCAGGGATTGCCTACTTTTGGCACTCTGGGCGGTGGTGGAGGTGGTCCGGAGGTTTCAACGCTGGCTGTGGCTGCTTGCTTCAGCGCTTTCTAGGTCTTCCGGGTAACTTCCAGGTTTCCCTGGAAGGTCTAGAAAGTGCTGAAGCTGGCAGTCACAGCCAGCACTGAAGCCTCCGGACCACCGCCGCCGCCCAGAGCGCCAAAGGTAGGCGATCCCTGGGTGGGGAGGTAGGGTGATCCCTGGGGTGGGGGGGTGTTAAACTACCCCCCACCCCAAGGATCACCCTAGTACCAGTACACCTACCTGCTGGTGCGGGCTCTGGGTCGTCGTCATCGGCCCGGAACCCACACTAGCAGGGACTTTGGGGGAAATTTTTTTTTAAAAAAAATCCAGGCTGGCAGGGTGGGTGAGGGGGTGTCCCCCCTTCCACCTGTGCAGCCTGGACTGGGGAGGGAAAGTGATTGGGTTTTTTTTCTTCTTTTTTTACATTGCAGCCATTCATTTCAATGGCTGCAATGTAAAAAGATCCGGTACCGGTACCCCCCAAATACCGGAATAATCCGATACTGCCGGTACACCAAAATACCAGCAGTATCGGATGATTGGATGATCTGAACTTCCCACCCCTAATTTCAACTCATTGAGAACACAGACAAAAGATTTGGCTCAATTTAACTGACTTAGTTTGCTTGTTCAATGAAGCCAGGGACTGTGTTCAATGCATTTTCCCTATTGCCACCAATGGAGAAAATGCTGTGAATATGGGTCTCTCTGAATTGAAGTCAAACTTTGACTTCTATTACACTGGGTAGTTCCATAAGTTCATTAAAAATGGAACTGGAGTAAAACATTGACTTTTTCAAGCAAGAAAGTAGTTACTCATTTCAGCCCTACCTCTTATGTCATCCTGACCCATTCTCCTACTCTAGTATTTCAAGAAGATATTGAATGTGGTTACTGGTATTCAAGAGAAAATACAGACAGTGGAGGTGATCCCAACCCCCTGCTCATATGATATATGCAAGCCGCATGGAAGCCATGTATGGGTACACTCACTGCATGCACATATCTCGCATGCTCAGGGGGTTGGGAGTGCCCCTGATTTTTATGCTAAAGAATGAATATTGAATTCTCTTCACTGCTATTTTCAAGGCTTTGGGTATACGTCTTCCATCCATTAAATCAGTGGCCCAACTCTCCTTTAATTTAATGGTGGAGGATTGTTCTGTAAGAGACTATTTCGTATTCAGGTTAGTATTTATATAGGCCTCAATCCACAAACCACTTAGTGGGCCTAATCGACAGAAAGTGGTTTATGGAGCATGGCCATTGACTAGAGCTGAAAGAGATAGCAAAGTTATCATCTAAGCTTAATATCCGGTATTCTGAATAGTTTGGCAGTTATCTGATAACTACTTGGTTACCATGGATGTTAACTGTCAAACTGGAATACTGGATATTACTATTTACCACCTAGGGTAAAAACATAATTGACACTGGCCCAGTTAGGCCTGGTTCGGTCCAGCTGGGCCAGTGTCACGATGGACCATCTGTTTGTGGCTTGCCATATGTGGTCCTGGTTCCTACCCCAGCCAGGTAGGATACAGGCAGGAAATGTGGGCCCGGTACAAGCTGGACCCACAGTGTGCACCTGGCTGCCACCCAGCTGGGACACAGCAGGCAGTCCAGGTGGGAACATATGTTCCTGGCATGGGGGGGTTGCCATGGCAGTGAGACATGGCTACCTACCATCATGGCAGGGTGACAGGGTGATGTCGGGAATGCAGCTGTGCAGCAACAAATAAATTCCTGCCCTCCGCCTTCACTCCCTGGCCATTGGAGGCCGTGGGAATGTTTGTTCCTGTGGTCACAGCATTCCTGGACAGCGGACATCCTCCCCGCCCCCTCCCAAGGTGGGACAGACATTCTAGTGACATCTGTTAACACCCATACTGTTTACCAAATTAGTTTGCTATTTACTGCATTACTATTGCACATTACAAGTTACTGCATTACTGCATAACCAAACAAGGTGCAGAAGGAGGGAGCAACTTTTTTTTTAAAAGGGGGTGTGTGGAATGGTAATTATACAGTAAAGTGATAAATGGTAATTGGTAAATGGTATTTTGCTAGATGGAAAGCAATAAATGGTAATCCCGTTAACTGGTAATCCCATGCTGGATGCTAACTGGATACCTTTCAGTATTTGGCCAAATACTGGACACCATTAGGTATTCAACAATATCCAGCCGTATACTGGATAGTAGGGGATACTTGTTTCAGCTCTAATTGAGTCCTGCACTTTTGCCAAGATATCACAGTGAAGTAATGGAAAATGTAAGCAGCATAAATAAGTGAAACTTCTGCTTTCATAAAGCAAATATCTGGAAGCAAATACCTGCTTCCAGATATTTGTCATGACTGAAGCAGTTTTAGTGGAGGCAGTGCCCTCAATGTATGAAGAGAAGGAAGTAACTTCAGGAATTCAACTGTGAATATTCTGTCTTTTTTCTGGTATCACACTCTCATGTATGCCCTTCAGTGAATTCTATTCCGCCTGAAGAATTGTAACCACATTGTACTGTACAATATTTAGTGCTCTAGAATTCCTCATGCATTGTCCCACAGATAGATTTGATTGATGCTTATTTTTTTTTAAAAAAACATGATAAAAAATGTAAAAGTTAATTGATTATTTAATTATAAATATTTTTTTAAAAAAAATTATTTGTCTAATTACAATAGTATAATAAGTGGAAGCACCCTCTTTCTAAGGCTCTTTTTAAAGGGGGGGGCATCATAAAAATTGAGATGTACAGCTGGTGCCTAAACCTTTCACCTCAGTGGTCCTATATGAGACTTAAATACAATCTTCAAGACCTCAGACAGCAACAGAGACGTGCAACATATGTAAATATTAGTTGAGATTGTGACTGCATCACAGAATCATACAACTGAAGGGGGGGTACATCATAGGTCATCTACGCCAACCCCCTGACCCTAAAGCATCCCTGACAGATGCCTGTATAGTCTTTTGTTGTAAAGCTTGAAGGAGGGACCTATATGTTCCCTAGGCAGCTTGTTTCACTATTGAATTTCTTTGTCAGGAAGCTTTTCCTAATGTTTAACCTAAACCTAACTACCTTTAATTTAAAAATTTAAACACATTGGTTGAAATACTACTTTGTCCACAAGCAGGCACGTTGCAGTGAACAGGGCAACACAATGCAGTTTGTAAAAGGATTGCAACATAGATTAAAGCCAAACCAAGTAGGGATGTACAATTTGTTTTTGTTATTTTAATTTTTAAATTTGAATGAAGACTCATTTCTTTTAGTAACTAAAATACAAAAATAAATTGCAAAGGCAATGAAAACGGACGAAGCAAGGGGAAAAAAGCATGTTTTTGTTATAAAACAAAAACAAAAACTGTGCATATTCAAAATGGCCACCAGGGCCATTCTACACTTGTGCGCCCTTTTCCAAAGTGGCGCCGGCAGCCTTGGTGCCATTTTGGAAAGGGACAGAACATGCAAAATGGCCATTTTGTGTATGTGCAGACCGGCTCCATTTTCTAAAATGGTGCAAACACTGCCAGCACCATTTTGGAACAGGGCTGCATATCCACTGAATGGTCCAGTGGCTATTTTTGCATGCACAGTGATTTATTAATTATTATTTAAAAAAATATTTTAAATAAAATAAAACAAAAAACAAAATAATGAAGAAAAAAAATGGCAGGGGTCATTTATGAAAACACCTGAAAACACCAGGTTTTTATAAATGAACACGAAAATGATAATGAAAGATGTGTCTGCTGGACATCCCTAAAGCAAAGGGAGTTTTTGATTGAAGCGAGATTTGCATGTAGAATCAGCTGCCATCTAGGGACTGGAGGCATTTCATTCATAAAATGTTCTCCATATTTGTTGCAGGGTGCCTGCCCTGGCACCTGTACTCTGCCCATTCACAATCCCTTGGGTTCCCTACTAATTCTGTCCCTGGTTATCCTGAGGTGAGCCCTCCCAGCTCCCATCCTCATTCCAGTCTGTTTCACTTTTCCTGGCACCCATCTTGCCTCTGAGTGTTGGCAAGGACAGCCTGCACTGGCTGAGCTCCAGCCCCATCCTCTGGAAAAACCTCCCATTGCTCCTTTTGCTAATCTGCCATCTCTGCCTCTCCAATGTGCCTCTGTCTGCTTCCTCCCTCTGGATGGCCCTGCTCCACACCATCCTTTGAGTATTTCACCATTTCTGTCTTTCTTGCTCCCTTGCTCGCCGGCAGATCCTGGAAGCCCCTGTATCCAGCTTCCACCCTACTGGCTCTCACACAGACACCTGTGTCCTTTGATGACATCTGGGACTCCCTGATGACCTCAGATGGACCTTCTTAAAGCCTACTCAGTCCTGCGCTGGTCTTAAAGGGCCAGGGTCTCCCTCTAACCACCCTGCTGCACACCCTTCCTCTAAATGGGGTTGGGTCTACTGACAGTGGACCTAACTGACTCCCTTTTTCCAGGATGTAGGAGTCCACACCTGGGTCCCTTTTCTGTACCCAACTCCTATATGTTCCCTATCCAGGAAACTCTCCTCTGCACAGGTCAACTTAATTTGGAAGGGCCCAGGAGCCAACCCTGACTCCTTTATGCCATGCCCTATTCATTTTCCACTGATCTGGTGACTCCAATTCCATCTGCTCCTTTTACCTCTCTTTCCCTTGTCTTTTACTGGTCTCTGGAGCCCCTTCTCTGTGCTCTACTGTTCATCCCCCCCAACCCCCATGAATGGTCCTTAAATCTGAGTATCTTAAACCTCTTGTGTCCCTTACTGATTTCACCCCCTGTACACTTTCATCAACTTCACCCCTCAGGAGCCCATCATGGAGTTCACCCCTTAATTCCATCATAAGCTTCACCCTCCTTGAGAACCTCACTGACTTCACCCATGTTTGGAGTCCCTCACCCACTTTGCCCCTCCAGAGTACCTTGCCAACTCCACTTTCATTGGAAGGCCCTAATCAGTTCCACTCACTTTCCCATTCTTCCCCCAGTTCCCTCTCTCATACCTCAGGCTGGCTACATCACATACACGCTGCCCAGTAGACTGCTTTCACTTATTAGTCCCACTGGACAATCCCTCCAGGGAAGATTCCCCTACCCTGCCCCGTTGTCAAATGTAGCCCTAGTAGCCACCACCATACTAGTATTATGGATATGTATAGGAGTTTGGTTTAGGAAGAAAATAGGAATGGACCCTAGGCCACACAGTCACAGACAGGTGCGTGGGGAGGGAGGGAGGAACAGACAGACAGACAAATCCTATATATATCCTATTATAACCTAACATAATCCTATAATAGCGCTATAGAGTCTATAATCCTATCTATGTCTATGCCAATGTGTGTATGTCTGTGTTAAAGAATTAGTAATAAGCATCTGCAGCAGCAGAACTCTCCTCCCTCCACCCTGCACAAACTTCTACAACACACAGAAACAAAATGAAGGCCACTATCCTTCTATACTGAAAGTATGGGTGGGGCAGTGGGGAATGAAAAGTAATTGGTTAAAGTGGAGGAATTAAGCAAAGACAGGAACCTGGAAAAGATAATCCAGAAACAGTAACGAGTAAGTGGTAAATATTGGTATATCAGTAACCTCCAGTATATCGGTAACTTATATTATATTGGTAACTCAGAAAATCGGGTCAGGCAGTTGGGTGTCCAGCTTGGTAATTGGGCAATTGATCTTGGCATTTCCCAAAATGTTCGTAATCGGACGCTCAATTGGTACTTGGGTACTGAGTAAGGCACCCGACACAGTGCTCAAAATTGCAGGTATTGCCTGTGGGTAGCAACTGTGACACCCGCTCAGTATTTTCCCTTTTAAAGCTCCTACTCCAGAGCTGGAGAGTATTACTTGATGCTGAGGCAAATCAACGAAGCCCTGGAATTTGTATAATCCAAACAGCAAGGGGAGCCGGAAAGACACAAGTCTAAGGGCTTCCTGAAGAGCTGCAAGGGCCATAGGGCCGTGCTACTCCTGGTCACAGGGAAAGAGCTGTCAGTGAATTACAAGGTACTGGATTCCAGCTAGCACCCCACTCGCACGTGCCCCCTTCCTCTGCTGTCTTGGTTAAGATTCCCACTGACCCTTCCCCACTCTGAATTACACTGCCACCCCTAACTTCCTGGGACCCACCTGAAGTCTTGCAGGCTGGGGGCACGACTGTTCCCTGATGCCACTGTGTAGTGGGGTGGAAGCAGACACTCTGAATACCCCTGAATTCGGAGCTCCGGTCCTGGAGCCCCCCTTATCTGCACACCCCCACCAGATGTAGAGACCCAACATGAATATCACTGCCCCAGGACACTCCCCACTTTGCATACCTCCCCACCCGGAGTGCAAGGTAGGCGATCCCTGGGTGGGGAGGTAGGTGATCCCTGGGGTGGGGTGTGTGTGTCAAACTACCCCCCACCCCAGGGATCACCCTAGTACAACTGGACCTACGTGCCTACCTGCTGGCGCAGGCTCTGGGTCACCAGTGGCAGCCTGGAGCCCGCACTAGCAGGGACTTCAGGGGAATTTTTTTTTTTAAAGCCAGGCTGGGCAGGGTGGGTGGGGGGTGTCCCCCCTTCCACCCACGCAGCCTGGACTGGGGAGGGAAAGTGGTTGGGGTTTTTTTGTTTCTTTTTTTACATTGCGGCCATTCATTTGAATGGCCGCAATGTAAAAAATCCGGTACGGGGGGAATCCGGTAAATTACCCAGATTACCGGGTTTAATCCGATACTGCCGGTACACCAAATCCTGGGCAGTATCTGATACCAGAAGATCCGGAAGTCCCACTCCTAGTAGCTACGTAACTAAGCCAAGCACGTGTACCTGCAACCTCACACCATCATGAATGTATCCTCATCGCTCCCTTTGTTGCCCCCATCCCTCATCACCCTCCCATGTTTTTCTTAGATTGTAAGTAGTGCTGAAACTTGGTCCTCGGTTTTTCTTGGGAAACACCGAGGACCGGTACATTAAGACTTTATTTCCTGAGTTCCAAAGTTTGGAGGAAGGGCCCCGGAACTTCAGAACTTGGAAAATCTCAGCTGAGTGCAGGGAAGGGGGGCAGGGAAGCAGGGGATAGACGCCTGTGCTAGGCTCTTGCTCCTCCTTCCCTGGCCCCCATGGTGTAGGGAGGGAATAGGCCAAAAGGGGCCAGGGAAGAGGGAAGGAGGTCTAGTGAGTGGCCTAGTGGGGGGTCAGGGGTGGGATGATCAGAGGGGGTGGTGGCCTAGCAGGGGGGTCAGGGGTGGATTACTTACCCTATGGAGGGATCCCACGTGATGTGTGGCTTCTTCCCAACTTGGAGCCACACATCATGTGGGAATGCTCAGAAGGTAGGTACCCATCCTGACCCCCCACCCCACCTTCACCAGCCATCCCCCATGGCCTGGGAAACTTGTAAGCAGGGATGAAGTGGCAACTCCTTTTTCTGCTCCACTATTGCATTCTGCCATTTTGGAATTGCCAACAACCTTCCACAGCTTTCCTTCCAGCATTCCGCACATTCCGCCAGCATTCTGCTAATTCGGAAACTGTCGGAACAATCTCGGAAGCTGTCAGAGCAAACATAGTTGCTGATGGAAAGTGCAGAAGATTGAAACTGTCGGAACAAACACTGTTCTGCTATTTTTGCAGTTGGTGGAAGTAGAAGTATGAAAGTAGCAGAACGGTGGAAGTAGCGGAAAGAACGTTTCTATTGCACCGTGCCGCTCATTGCGAAAGAACTTTTCTGTTGGAAAAAGGTACCGCAGTGGCTTGCCGTTTCAGCCCTACTTGTGAATATTTACTGAGGGTCCGAGGGGTGGCTCAAACACTCGGGACTTCTTCTTCGACCCTCAGAGAATATTCACAATTGTTTTCCCCCTAGTTCAAACACCACTAATTTTAATCCCACCACATCAGGGATCTCTTCTTTTTTCAGCAGTTGCAAAGTGCCAGGAATATTGCTGGTGCTATAATAAAATAAATAAATAAATAAATCAACTTTCTACTACATGTTGGAGAAGCTGTACAGTTAAAAAACTTGTAAGCAACAAACACTGCTTGCTTTCTTGTTGTTGTTGAAATCATTTAATACCTCAAGCTGATCTCTGCTCTAGTAAGTAGAAAATATTGCCAAACAAATAGGATAAATTGTTTACAGCTATGGTATGGCATGCCTTTTTAGAAAGAGAACATTTCTGAAGATGGATTATAAATGGGATTGTAGACCCTGAACAGCAAAAATATCAGCATGCAGTAGAATCCCAAGTTGTTAGACAATATTAACCAATCTAACTGAAGAGGTATCCAAAATTGTTCTTGCCCATACTGTTCAATAACCAAAAATATTAGCTTAATGGATTTCTTATTTGTTTATGAATTGAGGTATTGTAATATCTAGTGGTCTCAGTGTTCCCTATAAATTTGAAAGGTTTTAAGAGATGGATAATAACACAATTCCTATCAGAAGATAACAGTAAAGGACGTAAAAGCAGCAATCTCCTGGCCTGCAGCTGGGTAATTTAAAAATGAAAATAATAGCCTCATTAATTGTCAGTCTTCAGAGGCATGAAATTTATGTTAAAATATCTGTTTGCCCTGTGCTAGTTATGCAAAAAAATCCAAGCCACCCAAAATTACCATTCTGCTTAATTTAAAATCTTTGTGTCAAAAGAAGAAATGAGAGACAGGATATGACAGAGGTGAATTAAGCTGTTTTTCTTAATTTTATTTTAACTCATGATAACAGCGTTTCTTCCGTCCAAGCATTTCAGCTAAAATGTGTTTTACTATCCAACAGCACCACCAAGTGGGAGTAAGGGAGATTTTTATTTTACCTTATTAAAACTTTTGTTAAAATAAAAAAGTTAAGGGCAAAGTGGGAAGGCTAATTAAGAGTTTCACAGCTGCCTAATAGACATGCATTTGTCATCCCAAGAGCTTTAGTCAACAATTATTTCTAAGCATTTTACATTTGCATGAATATTTTTACAGTCTAAAGCTGTGTTATCAAATGGATTGGATTTTCTTAGATCTCCATTTGGAAAATTCTTTCTCTGTATTTGATAGGCAATCCTGTGTTGTTTGCATCCAAACTGTATCCTTACAAAAATAATGAAGTTCTGACATTAGCATACAACTTTGTGACGACTCAACAGGAGATTAATATTTCTGCAGAGCCATGAGCCTATTTTTCCCCAGTAATTCTGAAATCAGTATCCAACATGAGAATTTTATCTGAACATTTTAAATAATGAAGGCTACACTACCACCTTGGGAAGTCAGTTCCAATGGTTAATCACCCTTGATTTTGGAAGGCTGGATAGGTGGGGTTCTAATTTGAATTTTCCCACCCTTTTACCTTCCAAGAACTAGCCTTTGTTTTGGTGATGAGCAGGACTAGCTGGGACCCTCCTCCTTGATCCTGCTAATGGTCTGTTAAGTGTGAATTATCCCCCTCTCCTGTACTGCTACGGGGCCCCAGTTCTCTCCTTGACTCCAGTGCTCCATAGGCTCTGGCACCCCTGGCTGTCCACACCCCACCCCATGGACCTGCTCTGGTTCTCATTGACAACAGGGGCTACTCTTGACCAAAGCTGTAGCAGTTGTCATTTGGGAATTCTGCATTCCTGACTGACAATTGCTGTGGTTTCACCCCAGGAGAGGGAAGTCACTTCTGCTAGAAGCAGAATTTGGGATCAGTGTACAGAGCAGAATTTGGAATCAGTGCACAGAGATCTGCTGTGGTTAATATTTTTTAGTGGATCTTTGTGCACTAATCTGAAACTTTGGAGAATCTGAAGATTAAAACGGGTTCATCCATTTCAGCCCTACTTCATATGTACTTCAATGGGAGGAAGAGGACATGCGGGAAAGGGAATAATGACCTAATTGACTTGAGCCACCTTTACTTTGAATAATTAAATTTGCAGGACAAAATGTTTTTTTGGGAAAGGGGAGGCTGTTCTTCAGGAACAAAGAAGAAAAATATCCTCAGGGTAGACCTGTCTGAGGTGTCTATCTGTGATAAGAAAGACAATGGGGGAAATTGACTTTTTAACAACAGAATATTGAGAATTTTCCCCCCTGTACCATTCACCAAAGGTGAGATGAATGGTAATGAAAAAATCAACACCCTTTCAGCCTTGGGTAAATGATCTTGCAAAGATCTTGTAAACAATCTCCTCCAACGTTTAGTTCAAATTAATGTCAATCGATGTGCCTGTATGAATAAGGCTTGATTCCCAGTGTCTAAAGGAGGAAAATCATGCTAAAAAACGACTAAAGTTTAGGAGGTATTTTCCAGGGTACTATAAAGAGTCAGGCTAAAGTTTATCTAATTATTAATTATTATCATTATCATTAATAGTTAGCATTTATATAGCACAGGCAGTGTACCTGGTGCTTTAAAATTATTATTAGAGAAATTTCTATTTAACAATTTCCCTTGCAAATATACCACTGGCCACTTGTTCATCATGCTATATTTGCTTTTTCCAGTAGCAATGCATCACAGTTGTTGATGCCCCTTCATTTCCTACTCTTTGCAGTAGATGGCAGAGAACAGGAATCATCAAAGAACACAGAAGATGGTAAGGCTTTCACATAGCACTTAGAATGTGGGCTGGTCACACTGCCCAGCCTAAAAGAACGTTGCGGGAATGAACATTACAGAAGTATAAAATGAATCTCTTAGAACAGTTCTAGAAAGAGAAAGGGCCTGAGGGTGATTTCAGACGTGACGGGCAGCAGCAGTGACCCTGGGCCATGGGGTGGTTCGACCATGGGCAGGGGTGAAGGGGCATGACAACAGATGTTCGCCCCTTTGCCCCCGGGCATGGGGACCGCCGAACCACGGCCCAGGGTCAATGCTTCCGCCCGTCACGTCTGTTGGGCAAAAAACCCCTCCTGGATGAGCCAGGGCCGCGCTATGCAGCGTGCGGCTGCACGGCCCCGCCCCCTGCACTCCTCAGCCATCCGCCCTCCCTGAGACAGGCAGCCACAGCAGCCTATCTGGCTGCTGCCACCACCCGTCGCCCGCTGCCAGGACTCAGGAACGTGGTGAAGTTAAGTTAACAGATGTTACTTTTCATTCACCACGTTCCGGATTCCCCCTAACCATGCTTCGTTCATCACTGTGGTGCGGGAGAACAAAGCATGGTTAGGTTCATCGCAAGAGGTGGTTGACTGAGGTGAACATGGATGCGAGCAAACAAATGTTCACCTGCATTCAACCCCCTCTGCGGTTGACTGAGGTGATTTCAGACAACGTAACATCTGAAATCACCCTAAATTTGCATCATTTTAAAAATAATAAATATATAATATATATATTTATTTTTATATAGTCCCCCTCCCCCCCGCCGCCATGGCTCTTGGGAGTGCTTCATATATAACTAATTAACACAACTTTTAATCCTCACAACAACCCTGTGAGGTAGGATAGGCTGAGATAATAATGTGACTGACTGGCCCAAGGGCACCCAGTGAAATTTTGACTATGGCAAGACTTGAACTGGGGTCTCCCCCTACCTCCTGGTTCAGGTACTTTATGCTTTGCCACACTACACCATTCTGGCTGAGAGTCATAAATGGTATGGCTTAGCGTAATCAATTGTATGAACAGAGACATTCTAACTTGTTGGGTTTTAAGGAGTTGTCACAGGGCCAGTCAAGAGTCCATAACAATATCACATTTGATCTCTAAATGTCAGCTCTTCCTATCATTGTGAAGCAGAATTCACCAAGCATTGGATTGCTCACCCACTAATTGGGAACATGAGCTACTACTGATGATAGTACCCACCATACCTACTACTGATGATGCATTCTTGCAAAAGTAATTCTGCTCATTATGAGAGGAATTGCAGGCTCAGATATTTGGTGTACATGATTTGGCTGAGGAGCCAATGAGACAAAGCTACTATCTCTGTGATTATTAAGAATTGCCTGTAAGTTACACTCACTCCTATATGTAACAATACCGCAATGTCCAAGAACCTCAGTTGATCTCAGGTAGTCAGATCACACAGCCCAGTATGTAACAAATTAAAATAAATTGAACAAATTGGAATGGGTTCAGAGGAGGGCAACAAACGAAGATGATCAGGTGTCAGGAAGCCAAGTCCTATGAGGAAAGGTTGAAGAAGCTAGGTATATTTAGCCTAGAGAAGATGAGTCTTAAGGGGTGACATGATAGCAGTCTTCAAATACCTAAAAAGTTGTCACACAGAAGATGTCAAAGACTAGAGGTGTGCACCAGGGGCCCATGTCATTTTTATTTTTTCATTTTTGTTATTTAAATCTGTCATTTTCTTTTTCATAAATATCAAACTTTTGTTTTCGGCTTTGCTTTGGAAAACCCATTTTTTGGGTTGTAACTTTTTATTTTGCTATATTTAACTGATACCTGGAGGGATTATACCTACAATGGATGGCATTACGTGTACCAAATTCCAAAATGTTTGGATAAAAAAATACAATGTAGAAGCAGTTGAATAATTCAGAACGATCTTCTGGTGGCTAAATCTACGCGTCTCTATTCCATTCTTGTCCTCCTTGATCTCTTTGCTGCCTTCGATACTGTTGACCACTCACTCTTGCTGGATTCCCTTCACTCCCTTGGCTTTTGTGGCTCTGTCCATAACTGGTTCTCCTCCTACCTCTCTGACCGCTCCTTTAATGTGTCTCTCTCCAACTCCGCCTCCTCCTCCTTCCCCCTCTCAGTTGGTGTTCCTCAAGGCTCTGTTCTTGGCCCTCTCCTCTTCTCGATCTATACCTCATCCTTAGGCAAACTCATTGCCTCCCATGGCTTCCAATACCACCTCTATGCTGATGACACTCAACTCTATCTCTCTACTCCCTCTCTCTCTCCCTCTGTTCAAGCTCGTCTCATCAACTGTCTCTCTGACATCTCTACCTGGATGTCTCAACGTCAACTCAAACTCAACATGGCTAAAACTGAACTCCTTATCTTCCCCCCTCATCCTTCCTCTCCTTCCTCACTGTCAATAACTATTGATGGAGTCACCATCCTGCCTGTCCCCCAAGCCCGTAGCCTAGGCTTCATCTTTGACTCAGCCCTTTCTTTTAAACCCTACATTGACTCTGTTGCTAAATCCTGTCGCTTCTCCCTCCATAACATTGCTAAGATTCGCCCTTTTCTCTCTGTCTCGTCTGCCAAAACTCTTGTTCATGCTCTGGTCATCTCTCGCCTCGATTACTGTAACCTCCTTCTCACTGGCCTTCCCCGGTCTCACCTTTCTCCCCTCATCTCTGTCCAAAACTCTGCTGCCAGGGTCATCTACCTCGCCAGTCGCTTCGACCATGTGCAGCCCCTCCTCTCTTCGCTTCACTGGCTTCCCCTTCCTGAACGAATCCTGCACAAGCTCCTAGTCTTCACCTATAAAGCTCTTCACAACCTTGCTCCCCCCTACCTCTCTGCACTTATCGCCCTCCATACTCCAGCCCGTGCACTTCGCTCCTCCTCTGTCCCTTCTCTCACCCTTCCACGCCTTCCCTGCTCCCCTAAGCGCCTTCGTCCCTTCTCACTTGCTGCCCCCCATGCCTGGAACTCCCTCCCTGTCCACATCCGCCTTGCCCCCTCCCTTCATACCTTCAAATCTCTCCTTAAAACTCACCTCTTTCGCTCTGCTCTGTCTGACTCTTTATCCTGCTGAGCCACTATTCCTATACCTACGATCGGTTTACCCTTATCCTTGCAACATGGACCTGCCTGCTGTCATTCTCATCGTAACCAAGCCAAGTACGTGCACTTGAGACCTCGCATCTTCATGAATGTTAGACCCCTTGTCTCTCCCTCTGTTCCCCTTCCTAAGTCTCTCCCCCAGCTCCTGTCTCTCAGATTGTAAGCCCTAGGGGCAGGGACCATGTCTATTTTATTACTTTGTAAAGTGCCAAGTACACTGCTGGTGCTATATAAATGTTTTTTAATAATTATAATAATAATAATAATAATTGTATTTTGCAAAAAAACTTCATATACATTCTTAGGTGTAACTTCTTTGCCTCACATTTAATGTAGATGAAACTTAGCAAGTTTATACCCCTTCCCATATTTACTATGTCTTCCAACTTTCATAAGGATTGGATAAAGTGTCCTGTTGGTATAAGCAATTAACTTATAAATGTATGTCTGACTGTAACATCTTTGTAGTCCAACCAGTGTACATGAAACTTGGCAAGACTGTATATCACACTTTCATGATCATCTCTGCCAAATATCAGAAAGATGTGATAAAGGTTCCCAATTTTATATGCCTGAATAGCATACACAGAGAAGGAGCCTATGCCACGGATTGTCTTACTTGTCCCTGTGGTATAAGATCGATTTGCGATTCTAATTTGCCAGCAGAAATGTCAACCAAATAACCTCATTCTGTGCTGTGACCATCCCAACATCTCTCCCCCACTTGTTAGTGAGAAGTCAGAAGCATCTGTTTAGGAAAGAGTCAATAGACATTCTCTTATGTCCTCTGTCACAGTGCTGTGGGATATGATTGTGATGATAATTGGCCAGTCTGGATGTGTAAACAATGCTTCCTGATTGCTGGAAATGTATTTCCAAGTTAATGTCTTATACCATCAGGACCCTTTATCCAATCTTTCTGAAAACTGAATGGAGTGTTAAGCTTGGGGAGGGACACATTATTTACAGTTTTCATGAAAATTGGATGGAAGTTAAAAAAGTTGTAGCCGTGCATGTGTATGGAGTTTTTCTTAAAATCACAACGTTCAATTGCGTCTATAATTGGTTCCCTTTATCTAATCATTTCAAAAATTGGTACATTTAGTGCACATCACTGGGGGTACATTCTACCTAATTGTCACTAGAATTGAATAAGAAGCATAAAAGCTATAGCCAGAAATACATTTTTCAGGTTTTTCCCTTTATTTAAAAAACAAAATGTTGTTTTTGCTTTTATTTTTGTTTTTATTTGTACCTTTTGTTATTGCAATAACAATAATTAAAACAACAATTTCCGTTATGGTTATTGTAATAACAAAAAAAACATGCACACCCCTATCAAAGACATTCTATCTTGGCTTTTATAAACATTTCAGCTTTTCCCCAGACTTTAAAAGTCCAGGGTTGGCAAATTCCCATGGGGGGGGGATTAGATGTTCACCCTTGACTGGAAGGACCACCATGCAACTCCTGCATCTTTTGAGACCTAGGACTTGTAAAACCCCACTAGCCAAGGTCTTACATGTCTGGGTCTCAAAACAGGTGGGCGTAGCACGGCGCTGTCATTTACAATGGCATCTGGATGACTTCCAGTGGTGGTGAGCATCTACATCCCCCCTGCCCCACAGGATTTTTCTGACCATGGTGCTTTGAAATCTGGGGAAAAGCTGCAACACCTAGTTCTTTGCTTCAGTTTTCACTGTGGAGGATGTTGGGGAGCTACCCATGCAAGAATCTTACTTTGTATGTGATGAATTGGAAGAGCTGTCACAAATCAATGTGACTTTGGAGGAGGTTCTAGAGTAAATGCACAAACTAAATATTAACAAATCACAAGGACCAGTTGGCATTCACCCCAGAGTACTGAAGGAACTCAAATATGAATTTGCAGACCTACTGTTAGTAATTTGTAACCTATCGCTAAAATCTACCACTGTACCCGAGGACTGGAGGGTGGCAAATGTAACCCCAATATTCAAAAAGGGATCTAGAGGTGGTCCTGGAAACTACAGACCAGTAAGCTTGACGTCGGTACCGGGAAAAATGGTGGAAACTATCATTAAGAACAGAATCAATGGGCATGTTGATAAACATGGCTTAATGGGGAAGAGTCAACATGGATTTAGCAAAGGTAAGTCATGCCTCACTAATATGTTGGAATTCTTTGAGGGTGTAAATAAACATGTGGACAAGGGAGAACAGGTAGATATAGTGTACCTGGATTTCCAGAAAGCGTTTGATAAGGTCCCACATAAAAGACTCTTGAGAAAATTAAAAAGTCATGAGATAGGATGTAGCGTCTTACTATAGATTGGTAACTGGTTAAAGGATAGGAAGCAAAGAGGAGGACTGAATGGTCAGTTTTCACAATGGAGTGATGAAAAAAGTGGTATGCCCCAGGAATCTGTATTGGGACCGGTGCTGCTTAATATATTCATTAATGATCTGGAAAAGGGCATTCAGAGTGAGGTGATCAAATTTGCAAATGACACCAAGTTATTCAAGGTACTTAAAATACGTCTATACTGTGAGGAACTGCAACAGGATCTTACGAGATTGGCTGCCTGGGCATCTAACTGGCAGATAATATTTAATGTGGACAAGTGCAAAGTGATGCACATAGTTCCCTACAAAATAACCCAAATGATGATGCACATAGTGCATCACCCAAATGGTGATACACATAGTTCCCTACAATAACCCAACTATGAGTACACAATGCTGGGTACTAAGCTAGGAGTTACCACACAGGAAAAGGATCTGGGGGTGATTGTGGACCTCAGTGCAGTGTGCAGTAGCAGTCAAAAAAGAAAACAGAACGTTAGGAGTTATTCGCAAAGGGATAGAGAAAAAAAACTGAGGATGTCATAATGTCTCTATACAAAAGAATGGTGCGACCGCACCTGGAATATTGTGTGCAGTTCTGGATGCCCCATCGCAAAAGAGACATAGCTGAACTAGAAAAGGTACAGAAAAAGGCAACAAGAATGATAAAGGGTATGGAAAAGCTTCCGTACAAAGAGAGGTTTGACAAGCTGGGTCTCTTCAGCTTAGAGAAGAGAAGACTGAGAGGGAACATGATAGAGGTTTATAAAATACTGAGTGGTGTGGAACAAGTAGCCAGGGAACGGTTATTTACCCTCTGAAATAGCACCAGAACTAGGGGACACTCCATGAAACTACTTGCTGGCAGATTTAAAACAAATAAAAGGAAGTACTTTTCAATCAACGCATAATTAACGTATGGAATTTGTTGCCAGAGGACGTTGTCAAGGCCAGTCGTATACCTGGGTTTAGAAAAGACCTGGATACTTTCTTGGAAAGTAGATCCAATTAATGGCTATTAACTTACATGATGAACGTCTTACTGTCGGGACCTGGGAGTGAGCGATGGGGAATGGATTGCCCATTGTGACTGCTGGTTCTTTGAGATTGGTCACTGTCAAAGGACAGTATGCTGGGCTTGATAAACCATTGGTCTGACTCAGTATGGCACTACTACTTATGTTCTTATCTAAAAATACCCTCTATTGCGACTGAAGAGAAGACTAGAAATAACTGACTCAAATTAGAAGAAAGCAGATTTTGGTTAAACATTAGGAAGAATTTCCTAATGGTAAGAGCTCTTTGGCAGTGGAACAAATTGCCTAGGGAGGCAGGTGGTGGTCTCTCCTTCACTGCAGGTTTTCAAACAGAGCTTGGACAGCCATCTCTCAGAGATGATAAAGTTGTGGATTTCCTGCGCTGAGCGGGGGGTTAGACTTGATGCCCTCTGAGTCCCCTTATAACTCTAAGATTCCAGGGTTCTGTGTAACACAGGCCATCCAGGGATGCCTTTCACAAGTAGAGAAGTCAGTGAACATTTTGTGGGGTATGCAGCATGAAATCATTTGTAGACAACCTGATTCTGGATCACGTTTTCATAAATAGCAGAGCAGTTCCCTCACTGCAATCTACTGAAAGTAAGTCCTTGATGAGGCTAACAAATTTCTAATAAGTTTCATTCTTAGAGGTATAGTTTTATAATTTTAGTTTGTTTTAATATATTTACAAGCAAGCAAAAACTGGATCAGAACCAGCCCCATAATCCTTGCATAGATTTACTCCTCAAATCCCTTACTCTGGAGTACTTCAATGGATTCCAGTGATTTGTGATCACCACCATTATGATAATCTGTCATTTGAAAGGAGGAAAAAATAGTAGATGCTTACAATCATTTATCCCTCTTGTACAAACATGTTAACTTCCAGACTTATTGCACAGGAAAAGTGGCTGCAAGCATATGCAAATTAAGCTTTTCATGAACCTTCAAAAGCAAAACTGTGGAATAAAAGCTTCAGAATTTCTTTTGTGTTGCAGTCTGTTTTGTGCACTGAATGCTGAAAAATGACACTGTAAAACTGTTGCGTTTCCAGACAGGTGAGTGCTTCCCTTTTTTTCTCTACTCCGCAGTTTAGCTCCAATTAATGAGAATGTAATTTTATTTATTATCCAGCAGCTGCTTAATTCTCTTGCCATGTGTAGATACTTAACAAGCAGTTCTCCTTTTGAATGTCGCAACCTTTTATTCTTCAGCAAAGATAATGTGTAAGTATAATATTTTCTTCCAAGTTTCACACTGATTACAAATACTGTAATTATATATTGTAGGAGGCAAAACTGCAAAATACATAGTGAAAAGCCCTAGATAAAGGGTCTGGCAAGTGTTCCTTTGGAAAAATAAAAACCAGTTTTAATTAACTCTTCATTAAGTGTAACAGCTTGAAAATATTTTACCTATCAGCTTTTGTTCTCCCTTCATCAAATGTTGCTGTCTTTCTTCACTCTGCTCCCACCATTATGTTTTAAAGTGCTCTGAGTGCCATGTAAAGACAGGGGAGCACTATACAAATATAAAACTATTTATTTAATTTTATTTAATTTATTTATTATTAGCATAAAACCATTTTGAGCTAACAGTGGGCATTTTTACACACACCTTAAAGTGCTGATCTTTCAATCTTCTGGGTTTACAAGTCCACAAGTAAGTTCCAGATGCATTCTTCTCTCTGTCACACACACACACNATGCATTCTTCTCTCTGTCACACACACACACACACACACACACACACACACACTGCCCTGAGGCAGTTCCTGGATGCATACCTCACACAAACACTGCCCTGAGGCAGCCTAAAGTAGCCACAGCTGTAGACATGAGGGCCTGCTATGGAAACCAAGTGACCACAGCTGCCTGGAGCAAAGCAGCTTACCAGGAGAACTTTTTACACACAAAAGGTCTGGGAGAAGTTCTATGCAGAAGTTCAAAGATCTGGGTGAGTGATTTAAACACACAGAAAGTTCAGGATGTAACAGCAAACATGCAGGAGAAATGTGTGTGTAAAAACATCCCAATAAAATAAGCATATGTTTCATTTTGTAATTCCCAAACCCTTTTTTTATACGGTAACAAAGTTATAAGAACTGGGCCTTAGCTAAATAGTGGATGGCATTTGACCCCATTCCACTTGGCTAATACAGGAGCAAGCATTTCATTTGGTCACACAAACCCATGAGCAACATGTGAAGTGAACACTGTTAGGGAGAAGCCTAACACGAGCTGACCACCACCACTAGGGATGTGTAAACACGTTTCGGAAGTTCGGAGTTCGGACCGAACTCGGTCCGTTCGGACGACTGAACCAAATGTCAGAACTGAACCCAAACTCGATCCAAACTCAGAAACGACTGAACCGTTCAGTCGCATTCAGGTGAGTTAGGATGAGTTCAGGCAGGAAAAACATGACTGGAAGGACCAGGGAGGGGGAGGCAGCTGAGGAGCAGACTTCCTGTCACCAGGGGTGGAGAGGGTTGGAGTAGCAGCCAACCTCCCCAATCACCATCCCTTTTTCCCTTAGAGCACTGGCTTCACAGTCTGCAATTGGACATGGGGAGGGGGGGGGGCTAGGCTGCACAGAGCCAATGAAGCTTGTGGTAAGGTGGGCGCAGCAAGTAACAAAAGTCATAGCCCTTCCAGCACCTTCTGAGCTAGCCACTGATCCTGTCAGCAGGCGTTTTCAGAAGTTTCCCTCTCCCAGCAATTTGTGTTCCTAATCCATTGCCATCCACCTCCTATTTCACCCATCCCACACATTTACCTCCCTAGTATGATTTATTTAAATTAGATTAGATAGATTTAGGCATTATTTTAAATTGTTTACCCATCCCAGTGTTCTTTCTCCTTATACTCCACTGAATCCTCCCCCTCCTACTACTATTGTTTACCTGCCTGCTTGCCTCCGCTGCGCTGATTCCACCTGCTGCCAATGAGGAGGGGGTTCGCTTTCGCCACCGCTGGTCTGCTCTGCTCCACTTGACTTGCGAGGAAAAAAGACCTGTGTGAGTGCCGGGGGGTGGGGTGGGGTAATGCAGAAGCCAGTCGTGAGGGCCGGATTGTCCCCTCCCTCACCCGGAAGTAGCCATGGCTATAAAGCCCAGCGGCCAGCGGCTCCCTCTGAAGGCTACGAGCCGAAGGGCTGTGGCCAAAGGGCGCAGCACTTAGGGACACTTTGGGGCTGCAGGGGCCACAGGGGATGTTCTGGTGGGGTTCCTTCTTGTTCAGGGCTGGGGAGGAAGGCTGGGGGTGTAGGAGGGGTGGTTAGAGGGAGGAGGTGGGGAGGGTATCCTGGTATTTGACCCTGGTGGCAGCAGGGGGAGTATTGAGAGGGTTATTGGTGGTGGGGGGAGGGAGCCCAAGCCCGCTGAGAGAGGGAAGTCGGGCGGGGGGGGTGAGTATGTCCCCTACCGGCCCCTGGTGGCAGTAGAATGGCCGGGGGGATGGTGGGAAGTTTTTTTGGGTGGAAGTGGGGGGGGAGGCCACAAGACAAGCAGTCAGGTTTGGGGGGCCAGGATTTGGTGGACGGGGGGAGGGTGCAGCTATAGGGGTGGTTCTTGGGCGTGGACGGTATTGTCCATGGGGTTGGATGGCTCACGCCCCATGGGGACCTAGACACCTGAGGAAGGTGTGGGTTGCCATCCCCCCGCTGGGGGTGAGGGAGGAGCCGGGTCCAAGGTCCACACATGGGGGGCTGCTGTTGCTAAATGCAAGGTCCGTTGTTAACAAGGCCCCAATTGTCCGGGATATAATCTCGGATGGGGCCGTGGACCTTGCATGTATTACGGAGACCAGGCTGGACGAGTTGGCTGGTCCAACTCTGGCCGATCTCATTCCGGCCGGGTATGCTGTACAACATCATCCCCGCACGGATGGCCGAGGAGGTGGTGTAGCAATTATTTTTAGAGAGGAATGGCCTGTTAGGAGGTATCCAGTTCAGGAGATTGTGGGTATTGAGACCCTTCATGTGGTGTTTGATTTGGCCGGGGGCAAGCTAGGGGTGCTGCTGGTATACCGGGCCCCTTCCTGGCCGACAGCATCCCTTACTGCTCTAGCAGAGCTGGCCTCAGAGGTTGTGCTGGGCTCCTCTAGGACCTTGGTTCTGGGGGACTTCAACATTCACGCCGATGCCAGCCTTGTGGGAGCAGAGCGAGAATTAATGGCCACCATGGCAACCATGGATTTGTCCCAGGAGGTTATCTGCCCGACCCACTTTGGGGGTCATACCCTCGACCTGAACTTCGGTTCTGGCATTGAGGTGGGGGGTCCGGTTGTAGGGGAGATTACAGCAGTACCCTTGTCATGAACGAACCATTATCTCCTTCAGGCGGTCTCTCAATGCACCCCCTCCAGAAGGGGAAGGGGCCAGTTAGGATGGTCCGCCCTCGGAGACTGATGGAACCCCAGTGGTTCCAAGAGGTCCTGAGGGAATTAGCATTGGACCTGGACGGTCATTCTGTCGATGAGCTGGTCCAGAGTTGGAACAGCTTGCTGGAGGAGGCCACTGACAGGGTGGCTCCAAGATGCCCTCTGCTCAGTCTCATCACCGTAGGGCCCCTTGGTTTACTGAGGGGCTGCGGTGTATGAAACGAGTAGGCAGGAGGCTGGAGTGACACTGGCATCGGACTCGATCTGATTCCTACCAACTTCTCCATAGGGCCCATTTGCGGTCCTATGTTGAGGCTGTGAGGACAGCAAGGAAGGAATTCCTTGCTGTCCTCATAGCGTCTGTGAAGTCATGCCCAGTGGAGCTGTTTCGGGTGGTGCGGGGACTGGTCAGTCCGGCCTCCCTCCGCCTGGATGGGGACTTGTCCCACGCCCGCTGTGAGGAGTTTGTCACCTACTTCGCAGACAAGATTGCTCAGATTCAGAGTGACTTTGACGCTGAATTAGGGGCAGTAGTGGAAGAGCATGAAGTGATGGAGGCCCTGTCTGGTCCAGCTTTGTGGGGGGAGTTTCAGGAAGTAACGCCAGCCAATGCAGTGGATGTCTTGGGGTCTGTGAGAACCACCTGTTGCGAACTTGATCCATGCCCGTCCTGGTTGGTGAAAGCCTTCAGGGAGACGCTGGGGACAGTGTTGGTGAGGGTGGTGAACGTGTCCTTGCAGCAGGGAAGGTTGTCACCCAGTCTCAAGGAGGCTGTGGTGCACCCCCTGCTGAAGAAACCATCTTTGGATGTGGACACGTTCGCCAGTTACCGACCCGTCTCTAACCTTCCCTAAAAAGGTTATTGAGCGGGCGGTGGCAATTCAGCTCCAGGTGCATCTAGATAGTATCAGTTTCCTAGACCCTTTTCAATCTAGATTCTGCCCCGGCTATGGCACTGAGACGGTATTGGTGGCCTTGGTCGACGATCTCCGCTGGGAGATGGACGCAGGATGTTCAACATTTCTCATCCTGCTAGAACTCTCAGCCCGCTTTTGACACCGTGGACCATGAGCTGCTGTTGAGACAGTTGCGTGATCTGGGGGGGTCTGGATGGGACTGTTCTTGAATGGTTCCGTTCATTCCTCTCAGGGAGAATCCAGCGGGTGGTGTTGGGGGTTGAGACATCTTGCCCCCGTGCTTTATCATGCGGCGTTCCGCAGGGTTCCATTCTGTCTCCATTATTATTTAATGTATATATGCAGACTTGGGGAAGGTCATGAGAGGGTTTGGGGTGCGATGTCACCAATATACTAATGATACTCAGCTGTACCTCTCTTTTTCAACTGACCCAGACCCTGCCATCTCATTGCTATCCCAGTGTTTGGAGGCCATGGCGGAATAGATGTGGCCGAGCAGACTGAAGCTCAACCTCGATAAGATGGAGGTGATGTTGGTGGGGAGAGCGAGGGAGGTATTTTTCCCCCTGATCGGGGGAGGGAGTTGCCCTTCTATAGCTTAGCAGGTCCGGAGTCTGGGGGTGATATTGGATGCGGCTCTCTGCCTGGAGCGACAGGTGGAGGCAGTCACGAAGGCTGCCTTACGCCAGTTGCATCTGGTGTGGAGGCTGCGTCAGTATGTCTCTGGCCCTGACCTGGCCTCCCTCATCCATGCCTTCATCACCTCGAGGCTGGATTACTGAAACACGCTCTATGTGGGGCTTCTCTTGTTCCTGGTTCGGAGGCTGAAGCTAGTGCAGAATGCGGCAGCCTGGCTCCTCTCGGGATCGGGCCGTTGGGAGCATATAACACCTGTGCTCTGGACTCTGCACTGGTTTCCAATAGTGTGCCGAGCCAGGTTCAAGGTTTTGGTGTTGATCTATAAGGCCCTTCATGGTCTGGACCCCTCGTACCTCAGGGACTGTCTCACCCTCCGCACCCCAGAGGAGCTCCTTCGGTCTGCCGGGGGTGCCTTCTTGGAAGTCCCCCGCGTCAAGTGGGGGGCCACAATGGAGCGGGCATTCTCGGTGGCCGGGCCACACTTTTGGAACTCCTTCCCGGAGGAAGCTCGCCTGGCCCCAAGCCTTTTGACATTTTGGCAAAGTTGTAAAACCTGGCTGTTTGCCCAGGCCTTTGGGGAAGAGGGGAGGGGGGTTAGTGGGGTTTTAATTCCCCTTACCCTATTTATTGTTTTATTGTGATTCCCGACCCTGTTTTAATACTTGTTTTAATACTTGTATTTTGGAATGTTTTAATTGTTTTTAGATGTATTTTATATTTGTTGTTGTTTTTTATTGTAAGCAGCCCCGAACTGTTTTAGGAGGGGCGGGGTAGAAATTTGATAAATAAATAAATTAATAAAATATATATTCCATCCCTGATTCCCTTCCCCCATTTTTGGATTTATTTAGAATAGGATTAGATTGATTTAGCTTTCATTTCGGTTTTGTACCCCTCCTTGTGTTGTTTGGTGTCTGTGCCCCCCATCCCGATCGATCGAAGGACGGACGGACAGACGGACAGACGGATAGATATAGGAAATAGCTTAGTTATAGAGATAGTGTGTAGTGACTCAGTTTTATAGTGTGTTTGTAGGACTAGGCCTTTGTAGTTATTTGATATTCCATTTAGTTCCATAGGTTTTAGAATAGTTAATAGCAGTCAGACATAGTTTAGATATATATAATATTAGATAAAAAATTTGAATAAAAAATAAAATATATAATCTTTGTGTGCATTCTTTGGGTGGGAGAAATGGAGAAAGGAAGAAGGAGAGGCCGGTCTGCTGACGTAAGGCAGGCAATGGGGCACATGGCAGATGTGGTAAGGGCCGTGCGAGCGGAGTGGCAGCAGGCAGCAGCCAGAGCCCATCATCACGCCATAAACTCTACAGGCCTGATTTTGGGTGACAGGCTTCTGAGGGTCCTAGAAGTGGCACTAGCCTGGGGGTAGTTCACCGGCACCTACTACCAGCATCCTCCACTGCCATGCAGGGCATTGGAAGGCCTGCAGAACATGAGGCTGTGGCTGTCTCTGCTGCTGGAGCAGGTGCTTCAATTGTTCCTCCAGGGCCAACAGTGTCCCCCATTGTTGAGGTGATCCCCAGAAGTCCAGGGCTGGTGGATCCTACCCTGGCTGCTAGAGGCAGGGCCTGATCCCCAGGTAATGTCAGCAGGAAGAGGAGCAGCAGCAGCAGCAGCAGCTCTAGGGGGTACAGGGAGAGTGGCAGCAGCATGGTGGGCAGTCAAGCCTCAGGGTCCCAGTACTCTTTATGGGACATCACTTTGATTGGGGACAGTGAGGCAGACACTATTCCCACGGAGGAGATGTGTGGAGCTGCTAGGGGGGAGCAGCAGATGCAGCAGTGTTAGTCCACCATGAAGGATCTGGGGTGGGGACAGCTGGAGTGTTGGCAACTGGAGGGTGGCGTGGCTTTCAAGCGAAAGTCACACACCTGTTGGATGAAATGATCACGCTCAAAAGGCAGCCCTTCTCCATGGTAAAGGAAATGGGGATTAGGTGGCTGATTGGGTTTCTGGCCCCAGTTTCAGCTGCCATCACGCACCACTCTGAGTCATCAGGTGGTGCCAGTCCTGTACAGGGCTTTGAAAGAGCGGGTGAGGAAGCAGCTGGCAGGGGCTGGGGGTGCCACCATATACTTCACTACTGACCTGTGGTCAAGTAGAAACATGCAGCATGCATACCTGGTGGTGACAGCGCACTGGTGGGAGGAACCAGAGGCAGCAATTGCCACTGGCAGGAGGGGTCCCAAAGCAGGGTAAAGGTGGGCCCTGCTTCAGGCACAAGTAATGGATGGCCCCCACACTGCTAGGAACATCGAAACAGCCCTGATAGCCATGGTGAGAGAATGGGTCACACCAGGCACACCCTTCACCAAGGGGTGTGTGGTGACAGACAACGCGGCAAATACACTGAGCGCAGTCCATGAGGGAGACTTCACAAGCATCCCTTGTGCCACACACACCCTCCATCTTGTGATCAGGGATGCTCTGGGCTTGGGGGAAAAGGGGATTGGGGCAGGCACCCTTAGCTCCCTGATTGAGTTGGGAGGAAGCTGGTCAGGTTCTTTAACTGGACCATGAAGGGCAGAGACCTCCTCCAGGCAAAGCAGGCCAAGCAAGGCTCCCCAGTGCACCAGCTGGTGCAGGATGTGTCCACCAGTTGGAAATCCACCTCCTTGATGCTCGAGCAGCTACATGAGCAGAAAGCCGCCTTGTATCAGGTTCAACTGGTGATGGACAGAGGGACACCTCCAGGGTACAATGGGCAGAATGGGAGATACTGGCTCACACGGTCTTCATATTCTGACTGTTCCTGGCCATGATGGACACTGTGAGCACCTCCACGGCCACCATCAGCCAGGTGACCCCTCTGGTCCAGAGTCTCCTCAGGAGGCTGGAGGAGATTCTCCAGGGGCAGGATTGTGCACCTCAGGGCAGGAAGCTGGCCGATGAGGCAGTTGACCTTGTGCGGCAGCTGAAAGCAGGGCTGAAGGTGCAGTTTGATGAGCTCCTGCAGCGGGCGGAATATGTCTTGGCAACAATGCTGGACCCCAGAGTCAAGAGCAACGTGGCACACCAGACACAGCTCTATGGGTACTGGAAGGGTCTGGCAGGAAGAGCGGGCTATGCAGCAGGATGCCCCTGGGGATGGTGGGAGTGGGAGCAGCCACCCCTTTCAACCCTCGGGGTCTATCCCTGCCCCAGCCCTAGTGGTAGCAGCACCAGCAGCAGGATGAGCAGCATCAGTACCCCTATTGCTAGCAGCAGCAGCACCTCCTATGTGCAGGCCACTCTGGGGAGGTAGGGGTCCTGCACAATAGTGCAAGCAGCATGGCTGAGGGCAGTGGTGGAGGTGGTGCCCAGGCAGAGTTACGTGAGGGAGTATGATGGTGCCTCAGCAGCAGTGGAGACCTACCTGGAGGAGGAGCCATGCATCAATCCCAGCAGCGATTCCTTGGCCTACTGGGACACCAAGAAGACCAATGTGTGGCCGGCCCTGTCCAATTTGGCCAAGGGTATATTGTCCTGCCCACCAACAAGTGTCCCCAGTGAGCGGGTGTTCTCGATGGTGGGAGACATTTGCTTGCCACACCACGTGAGACTGGGGGCCAAGTTGGTGGAGCAGTTGCCTTTTATAAAGGTCATCCTTCCACTGCTGGGATTCCCTGAGCTGCCCCTGGACATGGATTGATGGTGCAGTGGCACATGCCATCCCATACCAGGGGCAGTTTTGTGATGGGGCTCCTCCTCAATCTGGGCTACTGCTGCTGTGCTGAGGTGCTGTCCCTCCCTCCCAATGCCTGGCACCCGCCATGCCCCCCCCCCTCTCTCTCATACTAGATGACCTCGGCTGGCTTATCTGACTGACCTCATGATGCAGGGTGGCATTGGGAAACTGTAAGCCTGCCAGATGGCCTCTGGCTAGATGATCTCGGCCCGCTTATCTGACTGGCTCTCTCTCGCATGCTGCACAGTCTTTTCCAGCATATCTGAGTGCCCTGCCAAGGTCCCAGCCTGCCTTCCCTACTGCTTCTCATGCCACGTTGTCTGCCTGCCCGCCTGACAAGGTTTCAAAGCTTGAACCCTGCCTCAGTCGGCCTGCCTTCTGCTCATGCCACACTGCCTGCCTGCCCGCCCACCTAGTTTGCATAGCTTGAACCCTGCCTCAGTCTGCCTGCCTTCTGCTCATGCCACGCTGTCTCCCTGCCCACCCAGGTTGCAAAGCTTGAACCCTGCCTCAGTCTGCCTGCCTTCTGCTCATGCCATGCTGCTGCCCGCCCGCCCATGCAGGTTGCAAAACTTTAACCCTACCTCAGTATGCCTGCCTCTCATGACACGGTGCCTGACTTGCCTCTCATGATACGGTGCCTGTCTGCCTGCCCTGGGAATCCTGGGTGATGTGCCCCACTGGTCTGGTAATCCCGCCGCTGCTGTCTGCTGGTCCATGGATGCTCTGCCCTGGCCAATCCAAATGTGCCCACACAATCCTGCTGCTGCCATCTGCTGCTGTTCCACAGGTTTTGTGCCAGGTCAATCCAATGTCTGCTGCTGCTACTGCCAATACTGCCTCTGCTCTCTGTGCCACAGGTTCTGTTCCCATGTAATCCAGAAGCTGCCACTCTAGCCCCAGATCCCACCATCATGTTCTGGGGCCCATCATTCTACTCACAGACAGCTGTCGTTCAACTGCATTAAGAAACAGCCACTCCAGCCTCAGGACCCACCATCACGGTTTTGGGGCCTACGTTACAGGCAGGGTGTTAGGTGGGCTTTCCCTCAAATACTGAAGGCAACCCTGCTCATCATAGGGAATGAGAGGAGGTTCTGTGCTCACAGGGGAGGGGAATTCACAAACAGCATATACTACAATACTTACAGTGTCGCTCGGGTCCCAGGTCCAGTGAACGGGGATGTGAAGTGGAGGAAGGTTACCAGGTTAGGAAGTGCAGAAAGGGGGGTAGGTGAAGGCTAGGAGAGGGCAGGCACACAGGAATAAGGAAGAGGGAGGCAGGGTACAAGGGCCGTAGCGGAAAGGTAGGCAAGACACATATGCTACAGGAACTCAAGCACACACAAATACACCAAGGTGAGGAGAGACAGGGAGAACCAAGACAAACTCTGAGTGGGCACACAAGACAATGGCTAGCAAGGACAAACTAAGGTACAAGGTAAACCAGAGCAGAACAACCAAGGGAGCAGGCTGTCGTACCATTACTGGCGGGGTTCTGATGCCCCGCCGGTCTCATTATGGTGTTGGAAGCAGTGCACTACCACCCGGACTCAAGGCTCTGCCCCCCCGTGCCTCCTGACATCCCGCAAGCCTAGCACTGCGGCAGGGTGGGGACACAACTCCTGGCATATTCGGCAGTGGCGGCACCAGTCCCGGAGCCCCTGCCAGCCGCTGCCCCCCCGACCAGGGGCTCCTATGTATGGGATGCTGGCAGGGTCACCTGGCATGATCGCACCGAGGTCCGTCATGCTTGGAGGGCCTCCTGCCGGGGCCCCGCCCCCTCCAGGTTTGACTTACTGGGCATCCTCACGCCACACTCATCCCTGTTGCCAGGGAACGCGCTGCTGCATGACACAGGGAGGACTGTCCATCCACTTCATCTGCAGCAGCTGAAATAGCCCCTCTGACCACCAGCACCCGCTGCCTGCTGCCCACTGCCAAAGAACCTCTCTCTCTTTCTCTCTGGCACACCCACACAGACACAAGCCCTGCCCCTCCTGGGCGGGCTATCTGCAAGTTGAGACCCTGCTGGCACATCTTGGGACTAATATGCTACATGTGCTGCTGCTGTCAGATAGGGATCTGACAAGCTACAATGAGATTCTGCCACCTGCCAGAAGCAGCACAGAGGGATAAAAGATTGGCAGGTCAGACTCAGCTGGTAACAAATATAACTTTTATTAAAAACTTTTTAAACAACATTACAACATTTGAAAACAAACATTAATATAAAAGAAGGGGAAATAAACTAGGGGTATGTGGGCCTCTCCTCCAAAATGTGGGGAAAAGGGGAAAGCAGTGTGCAGGACCGAGGGGTGGGCATCAAGTCCTCCTTTGGCTCAAACCCTTGTTGCCGGGCAAACTCCAGGACCTCCGCCAAGGATGCCTTCCATTTGGAGACCGACTGGTGGTATGGTTCAACATCTGCAAACTCCGTGCGGAGGTACTTGGAGTACGCCTCCACCTTGTGTTCCCTTATTTCCAGCTCCCAGAATTGTTTCACCAGCAGGTCCTCCATTGTGTGGGCTTGGAGTCTGAGGCAATCAATGTATTTTTAATTGGCCTCAATATAGGTCTAAGTGGGCCTCTCCACTTATAGGTCTAAGTGACCCCTTGTCACTTTGGACTCCTCCCGGGGGCCTGTAGATTCCTCAGTGGAGCTAGAGGAGGAAGGGATGCGGTGGCGGCGCTTCTGCCATGCCTTCCCTCCTTGCTTCCAATGATGCTTCTCTGCATCAGAATCCCTGCGCCCTGAACTAGACACATCCTGATGCATCACCTCCAGACCGTGGACGTTCTCACTGTGGGTGATGAGCCCCGATGTGTTCCCCTGTGACCCTCTCTTTATTTTTTTGTCACAGATCTAAAGAACATAAAAGGATAGGAACATAAGAAGTGCCATGCTGTGTCAGACCAATGGTCTATCAAGCCATGCCTGCATTCTGTCTCCACAAGTGGCTGGCTGGCTGGCCAATCTCTCTCTGCAGGGGACTTCCTAGCAAGTCATAGGGCAATCCATTCCCTGTTGTTCCAGCCCCTGTGCCTTACCTTGCATTCGGCAAATCTGCATTTTGGCTTATCGTAGTACTGCCAGACAATGGACCTCATTGGCCTGCTGTCTGTTGGCTCCTGAGGCTGTGACCTCTGCCGGGATGGTGTTCTGGGCCATCATCACCCTCTCTGAAACAGGAACACATAAACAACACCTAAATAATATCATTCATTTATGGTGATGCCTCAAGTTCTTCCAAGAAAAATTTAGTCCTTTGAAGAGCCCCACCCCACCCCCACACTCAGACCCCTACATCAGACACATGCAAATTCTGCCCTTCGTGGGGTGCTAGGGATGGCAACTAGAGACCCTGGTGCTGGCACGTGTCTGGTTGGGTGCTTTCGACTCATGCCTGACTGCTGAAAGAGCCCCCCCCCCATTTCTGTTGCAGACCCAGAAATTAGACATGTGCAATTCCTGCTTATCTGATGCCCACTGTTTGCTCCTGTTTGCCCACCACCTACATGCCAGTGAGTTCGTTCTAAAGGATAGTATTATTTTTGTCCTCAAAGTGAGCATGCTCTAAAGGATAGTATTCTTCTTGTCCTCAAAGTTATATGGAACAATAAACAAAAATAAAATTTACAAACCTGGCAGCAGTGCCACCTCCTGTGCCCGCTTCCTCCTCTGGTGGGGAGCCGACTTCCACCACCTCAGATGGTCCAGGCTGGACCTCTTCCTCCTCCACCTCCCTCATTTTTCTTTCCTCCATCATCCTCCAGCAAGCAATCAACAACCAAACCTCAATCACAACCAACCTCAACAATTGAACCTCAACCAGACCAAAGCAAACCACACAGCCACAACACACACACACAAGCTCCACATGCTTGCTCTCCACACAAGCTCCACACGCAGTCAAATTTCCAGTTTCTGGTGCAATCACAGGACCAAACGATAACGATACCTAACTCCGCCGAATGTTCGGCCAAACCGAACACCGCTGAACTGAACAACTGAATCCGAAGTCGGTTCCTGGACCAAACGACCAAACCCGAACTCGGTTCCCGAACCGAACAGCCGAACAACTGAATATCTGAACCATGTTCTGTTCGCACATCCCTAACCACCACCCCTAATAGAGGGGACTGTCTATGTCCAAGCTCTGCCATTTGTTTACTGCTTCCACAGAGGAGGGAAAACACAGCAGAAGGGAACTAGTAGCACTGTGTAAAAAAAGAGGCAGTCTGGAGTGTCTGCATGAGGTGTACTGTAGGCAGCCTTATTCAATTTCCCCTCCCTCTTTTGAACCCTCTTCTTGCAAGACACACAGCCTGTTGACAACCAAGAGTAGCTGGCACATATGTTAGGGAACAGTTAAGAGGCCAAGCTATCTCTCTTGATAATACAACCAGAGGCACTGACTTCTCTTGTCTAGCAAGACTCTCCAATTGCAATCCAACAAGTCTGCAAGGTGGAGAAGCCCCATTGAGTGTGCCTGCCCTAGTATCCATTTTAAGACCCCTCTGCCATGTCGTGAAGGCGGACAGGGCACGGAGCCCCCTTTACCTGATTAACAACCAGGAAAACTGGGGAGGCATAATTGAGTTCCTCCCGCTAGGATGGACAGTCCTAAACTGTGAATGGGTCATCATCCCACCTTGAAGTAATCAAGGGAAGGCCAAGCAGTGATTGAATTTACCCTTGAATGCCAGGCCCTTTCCTGAGCACTTACAACCCTTCACCCAGCCAGTATCTGCATGTATAAAGAATCTCGCTAACGCTCCTTGTCTACCTGACCGCTCTCCTATCCTGCCCTTTTTACATACACAGGAACCTCTGTTCTAATGCCTATTGTTTGGCTTTGCTTTGTTCAAAAACCTATAATTGGTCTGGACTACCAGTGTTCAGAGAGTCCTGTTTCTGGAGTGAGGTTACATGGACACTCTGTGTGACACTGCCATAGAAGCCATCCCAGTCAGGCACCCCTCCTTGTCTCTGCCTGCCCCACCTTTGCCCTCGAACCCCCCACTGGATCTCTGGGGTGCCCCTGTCCTCTCGGCATTGGGACAGGAAAGGTAACCCTCTCTCTATCTTTCTCTCTCTCCTGTTCACTCTCTTTTCTTTTTTTCTCCTTCCTCTGGCTATTAATCCACTCCAACCACTCCGCTCCCCACAAACTCCCTCCTCTGCCCATGACTTCCCCATCCGTAAGTCTGGAGATCCATCTAGGCCACTGTAGTCAAAATGCATTTTGCTCTTCCACTGTTTTAACCCCATAATTGCTGACTCAGATTTTGTGTGCGTGTGCTTCTATGACTTGATCTCTTTTTATGATCCCTATGCCCCTGATCCCATTGAATAAACAGCATTTTACTGTACTGAAACATTGCAGATCTCGTTTCTCTTGGGTGGTTCATGGAGTCGCAGCACATCACGTCTCTAGACCAAAGATCCCTAATACTCGTGTGTCAACTAAATTCCTCAAATTGACCATTTTTTTGAGGTGCGCGTCTGGACATTAGGCCCCACTCCTCAGGGAGACCCAGTGTACATACGTGGAAAAGAGACACGTGGTAACACCAGCATTTTTTGGAAATTTGCTTGCTGGAACAAACCTTTGTAGACCCAGGCGGCAGCCAAAAACATGCTACTGAATCAATGGTTGTTTCCCAGCAAGGCTTCAGGCTTGCCAGTTTCACAAAGTGGCTTTGGCTTTTCAGGCCACTTTCACTTGTTACCTGGGAGGAGGGGAAATTTCCATGATGGCAATTGTGGCTCTATTCCCATGGGAATTAGCCCATGTAGGAATGCACTATCCCACTTTTATCCCATGAGAATGCTTTTGCATAACTGGGTCCTCCAATGTTGCTTTTATTATGGGTGTTCTCACGGGATAAAAGTGGAATAGTGCATCCCTCCATGAGAATGGAGCTACAATTGCCATCAGGGAAGTTTCCCCACCTCCCAAGTGACGTGTGAATGTGGCCTCAGTTTCACCAATGCGGACATTTGCCAGGGAAGTTTGGCTTTGCTATTTCACCAGTGAAGATTTCTGGTTTATCTATTCATGCTGCCACCTGATGGACTACCTGTTGGTCATAATCCATAGTGTGGCAGCATAAGCCCGGAGCATGAATGGTTGTTGATGTTGCTCCACCACAAGATGGCATTGCAGTAAATAGTAGGGACGGGACTATCGGTATCAGATTAATCCAATAATACAGATTATGTCGGTATCAGTATATCGGTTTTTTAATATTGCCGATTTTTTTTATCTTTAACATTGTGGCCATTTTAAAAATGGCTGCAATGTTAAAGATCCAAAAAATCAACAATGTTAAAAAAACAACATACTGATACTGATAAATCCAATATCAGATTAATCTGATACCGAAAAAAACGGTAAGCGATAATTCGCCTGGAGTCCCACCCCTAGTAAATAGCACTGACTAGATTTTCCCCCTGGTTAGCTTTAATGTCAAGGGCCTCCCTAGTTCAAAAGTCTTATTCACTATCTACAGTGGGGCCGATCCTTTTTTTACTGTGGATCCCATAAGCACACATGCACATGGTTTCCATGCAACACAATATCACCCCAATGAAGGTCCGTGTGGATTGTGCTTCGCTGTGCATGTGTACAGCTGTGCATGGGATCCATGGGGCATGGGATCAGCCCCAATGTTAGTCAACATATCCTGTGTAGAGCTGAAACAGTTAGTTAATTTTCTACCCATGGTAAACATGAATGACTGTCTAAGGATCTGAATTGCATTTGTTCTCTTTTTATGGTGTTTTATGTTTATATGTTCTTATGTTATATGGTGTTGGATGTGTATGCTCTTTTTTCCCTCAAGGCATATTGCCAGTACAATAAACTAAACAAACAATAGCCATGGGGTAATATTTAGGGATGTGCGAACAGGACAGAGTTTGGATGTTCATCCGTTTGGACTAAAAACATAGTTCAGGCTCAGTGGTTCGGTCTGGTGGAGTTCGGACCCCCTGAATGTTCGGCGGAGTTCGGCACCGCCGGGAGGCTTGGGATGCTCCAGGAACCCCCGGGGGGGGGCACATGGTGGCATGGCAGGCCATCGGAGACCCAGCAGCAGCAGAGACCAGGAAGGCTTAGCACTTGGCACCCCGGGTTGCCCAGGCAGCAGGAAGGCCTGGAGCTTGGCACCCCAGTTTGCCCAGGAAGGCAAGCTCAATGCTTGGCCCCTGGGGGTGCCCATGGAGTCAGAACTGGCCATTGGAGACACAGAATCAGCAGCAGCAGAGACCACAAATGTTTGGCACTTGGCACCCCAGGTTTCCCAGGCAGACAGGCTCGGCGCTTGGCCTCTGGGGTTGCCTGTGGTGCCACGGCTGGTCTTCCGAGACACAACAGCAGCAGCAGCAGAGACCAGGAAGGCTTAGCACTTGGCACCCTGGGGTGCCCACATGCAGGCTTGCCAATTGGCCACTGGGGGTGCCAGTGGTGCCAGGGATGGCTGTCAGAGACCCAGCAGCAGCAGCAGCTGGGAAGGCTTGGGGCTCGGAGGCTGGCCTGGCACTCCTACTTGGCCAGGCATTGCAGGATGCCAGGCATCAGTGGAGCAGTGGCAGACATTGGATTGCCAGGTAGAGAGAACCCATGGTATAGCAGAGGCAGCAGCAGCAGACAGACAGCATGGCATGAGAAGCAGAAGGCAGGCTGAGGCAAGGTTCGAGCTTGGCAACCAAGGTGGGCAGACTGGCAGCATGGCATGAGACGCAGTAGGGAAGGCAGGCTGGGACCTTGGCAGGGCACTCAGATCTAACACAGATCCCTTCCCACTGCTCCCTTCTAGATGAGGGGGGGAGAGAATGCTTTGTACCCAGCCTGAAGGGGTGGGGAGCTCTGCCTGCCCCTCCCCTTCCCAAGCACCAGTCCGTCCCTTCACAACAACGCTCGCCTATCTCTTAGGATCGACTGTCTAAGAGATCCTAGGCCTATACGCTATCCATGCAAAGGGTTCTGTACCATGGCTACCAATGTCTGCTTCTTCCAGTGCCAATGGCCCCCAGGCCAGGCCTATATGCAGTCTATGCCATGATACCATGGCATAAAGAAACAGCTGCTGCTGCCAGACCTATATGCTACCCGTGCTGAGGGTTCTGTACCCCAGGTTGCCACCAAGCTCAAAGCATACCTCAGCTCACCTTCCTGCCTCTCATGTCAAGGTGCCTGTCTGCCCGCCCAGGTTGCTGCCAAGAGAGAGAGAGAGAGAGAGAGAGAAACAAGAGAGAGAGAAAGTCCACCCACTGCTTGAAGGAGAGACAGACACGATTCCACCCATGCTGTCACTGGCACTATATGGCCAGAGAGAGAGAGAGGTTCCCACCTAGAATGAGGGAGATGGGGGTTAGAGGGGGAGAGGTAGGTATATCCTGGCTGCCACCTGCCAGACCCAGGAAGAACTCCCATCTGTGCTCATGCACCCATTAATGCCCATTGCCCACATCCAGCACACAGCAAACCTTCCGTAATGAGATGGAATACAACACACAATGTATTATATGTGCCTGCCTGCCTGTGTGCGTCCCTGTACCTGCTGCGCTTCTACCACCTATCGCCTGATCAAATGAAGTGTGCCCCATAGGCTTTAGGCTATCATTCCACTATCCCTGATTTAGTCATGCCTGCCTGTCCCCGGGACCATCAACGAGATTCTGGGACCATCATTCCAGTCACTGAGGGCTACATTCCATTCCATTGCATCCAGAAGCCTGGTGCCCGCACGCCAGCCTGCTCCCCCTCCCCAAAAGCCTACTCCTCTGCACCCACCCGCGGATGACTGCTGAAGCTGGCTGCTAAAACTAAAAGCCCCTCCGACCACCAGCTCCCGCTACCTGCTGCCCGCTGCTGAGGAGCCTGTCTCTCTTTCTCTCTGTCACACCTGCCCACACAAACACAAGCCCTGCACATTCTGGGGGGCTTTCTGCTAGTTGAGACCCTGCTGCTGGCACAGCACATCTTTGGGTTCACAACTACGCTACATGAGGAGGCAGGTGCTGATGAAAGGGATCGACAAGCTGTATGAGATTCTGCCACCTGCCAGCCAGAACTTCAGCACATAGGGATAAAAGATTAGACAGTCAAACGAGGCTCGTAACAATAAATATAACAACTTTAATTAAAACTATTTACATAACAAGAAAACAAAACAACAACAACAACAACAACATTTAATAAAACAAAAGCAAACATGTAAATGAAACTTATTAATTAAACTTTCCGGTACATTAGTCAGTGCATTCAAGGCACCCTCACGCCTCTCCTGTTCAGTCACTACACTGAGGACATTTATAGACGAGACAAGAAAGGAGGCGGATCCTTTGATCAGGCACCTTTCTTTGCGCTCGTCTAAACATTGAGGCAGGATCTTACCCTGCATCTGACCGGGCAGGCGATCCTGCTCCCTCAGACATGGGTCCCCGAAGTGCCGGCTTCACGCTGCACTTCCAGATTCCCTGGGCGAGTGCGCATGTGTGGAAGGGTGCGCATGCGCCCAAAGACTCTGCGCCATGTCTGAACATAAGACACGGCATACAGAGGAAGGCGGGGGGGAAATGCCGGCATTTAATGATCCCGCTTGTAAGCGGGATTGTCTATAAACGCCCTAAGAGTCTCTGGCTCTGCTGCCACTGGGCCTGTCCCCCGGGTATTGGGGGAAAGGCAACAGACCTTGGGGCACTTCACAGGCCTGAGGGCCAGAGACCTTGGACTTGTTCAGCACGCCGTTGACCACGACAAACTCCAACCCCTCTTTCATGTCCCTATGCCACTTGGAGAGCGCCTGGTGGTACAGCTGCACGCGGCGCAGCTCGGCGGAGACATACTGCCCGTATACCTCCACCTTCTGCCGCTCTGCCTGGACCACCTGAAGCTGCTCCACCAGGCAGTTCTCCAGGTCAGCAGAGGAGCGCTGGACCTCCACAAAATGGCCCCGGATGACCACTGCAGCTTGGCCAAAAGGGCCTTGGCCTCTGCATCCTCCAGGAGCCCGGGGGTCTCCACGTTGGGGCTGGAGGGGGGGGGAGGGGAAGGGTTTATATGCCACGATTTGAGCCTTGCCTTCCCCCCCTTTTTCTGTCACTGAGTCTCCAAGGCCGCCACTCAAGACTCCTTCTCACCCAGTCACCTCACTCTCAGGCCATGGCTCCTCTCAATATGGTTTATGAGCTCTGATGTGGTCCCCTCCCTCTGCTGGCAGAAAACTTTCTTGCAGAGCTAAAAAGAGCAGAAAAAGATAGGAACATAAGAAGTGTCATACTGTGTCAGACCAATGGTCTGTCAAGTCCTGCCTGCATTCTGTCCTCACAAGTGGATGGACTGGGTGGCCATCCAACCTCTCTTTGCAGGGGACTTCTGTTCCTAACAGGTCATAGGGAAATTCATTCCCTGTTGTTCTAGTCCCTGTGCCATACCTTGCATGTGGAGATTTCGTTGCCCTTATCGTAGAACCTCTAAACATCCGAGGTCTGGCACCGAATGTCTGGGGGTGTCACCACTGACGACCTTCACCTAGGGGTCTGACAAGTCCTTGGACTTGGCCTGGTCCTGGAAGCAGTGCTGGGGCCGGCATCCGATTCCTCTCTGAAATGGGAACACATTAAGAACACTGAAGTAATATCATGCATTTATGATGATGATGCCTCTAGACTAGTCCTCCCTCCTTGGGGTGCTAGGGATTGCAACTAGAAAGCACGTGCAAATCCTGCATTCCCTGGGGTGCTGCTTGGGATGGAAATAGAGAGACCCTGGCTGGCTGGCAGGCACGTGCAAATCCCGCCCTCTTTGTGCTGCTTGGGATTGCAATTAGGAAGACCCTGGCTGACACATACAAATCCTGCCCTCTTTGGGGTGCTAGGGATGGAGATGGGAGATGTGACCCTGGCTGGAGGAAACAGCCTGCCCTTATTTGGGGGTACGTAGGGAATGGGATGGCAACTGGAGAGTAGAGACCTTTGCTAGCCTGGCACATGTTTGGATGGGGGTGCTGCTCGTGCCAGACCCCCCACACTACAGAACCCTCTCTCTCTGTGGCAGACATCTTCTGCTACTCACTGATGCCCACTGTTTGTGCCTGACTGATGCCCACCAGCCACGCACGCACCCACCCACATGCCAGTGAGCTCACTCTAAAGGACAGAGCCTTTCTTGTCCTCAAAGTAAAAAAAAAGTTTACAAACCTGGGATCATCTCCTGAGCCCACCGCTGGCTCCTCAGCCGAGGAGCCAGACACGGACACCACCACCAGAGGTGTAGTAGGGGCAGCGATCTCTACCTCTTCCTCTTCCTCTTCCTCCTCCCCTGCAACCAGCAAGTTGGCCCCCAGCCAAGGGATCAAAACTGCAGCCTTCTTTTTTTTACACACACACACACACACACACACACACACACACACACACACACACACACACACACAACCCACACACANACACACACACACACACACACACACACACACACACACACAAGTCACCCACACAACACACACCAACACTCACCAACCACCCAAACACACAGCACAGCCAAATCCAACACAAGTACATCCAAAACACTCCAAACGAACAGCCAGCAATTCAAACACACACTCACTCACCACAGAGCTCTGCACGCACTCGAATTTCTAGTTTCCAGTGCTATTACAGCTTCCTGTGCTCCCGCATTATTTTTTCGGTTGACACCGGCCGAACGCACAAACCCGAATGGAAGAACCAAATGCAGCCAAACCGAACGGCCGAACCAGAACCACTATCTGTTCGCCCATCCCTACCACCAGGAAGTCTGCTCCTCAGCTGCCTCCCCCCCCCGGGCCTTCTAGTTCAGTTTTTCTCACCCAAATGCACCCTAACTCATCCGAATGTGGCCAAACTGTTCGGGGGTTCTGGCGTTCGTTTCCGGTGTTTGGTTAGGCCATCCGAATGGGCCGAGTTCCGGCCAAATACCAAATGGCCAAGCCAGATTCCCACATCCCTAGTTATACCCATAGTTTTGGGTAGTCTGTCAGTTGTCCAATAGGTAATCAGGTACCCAGATGGGTATCAGTTACCCAACATTCTGGGTATTATTGTTACCAATTTCCCATTTTACTGACATTTAAGTAACATAAAATGAAAATCAGTGCTGGAAACCATAAAACCGATAGCAGAAGCTGAAAATGTAGTACCAGAAAATGGGGTGTGTAATTAATTTTCATTTTTATCCCATTTTCCATTTTTGTTTTTGTTATTGCATTAATGAAATTGAAAAAAAAAAAATCAGTAATTTTGGAATGAAAATTTAAGAATTAAAAAAATTAAAATTTTTGAAAGAAATTGTTATTTCTTTGTTTTCCATAAAATTTACATGACATTTGGAGGGAATGTACCCACTCCACAGGGAATCATGTCTGACACAGAAGGACTGGAGGGTCCAGATTTTAAAAGGGGTTTTGTGGCACAAAACTTCCCACAAAAACCCCCTATATATTACCAAAGCGCCCCGCCCCCAAGCTGGGCCCCACATCCCACTCCCTCCCCTCTCCCTCCTTCTCTCCTCTTCTCTGTACCTCCCAGCTCCCTTGAGGAAATCTCCTCCCTGCACTCCTCCTCCAACCCTTCCACTTTCCCCTTGACCCCATGCCCTCCTAATTTCCTTTGCTTCCACTTTTGCCCCTTCCATCATCAACCTCTCCCTGTCTACTGGCTCCTTCCCCTTCAAGCATGCCACTGTCTCTCCCATCCTCAAAAAATCCACTTTTGACCCCTCTGACCCTTCTAGCTACTGTCATGCCTCGCTCCTTCCAAGTTTCTTGAATGTGTTGTCTACTCCTTCTCCCTCGATTTCATCTCTGCCAACTCCTCCCTTGACCCCCCCTCCAATCTGGCTTCCGCCCCCTTCACTCTACTGAAACTGCTGTCACTAAGATCACCAATGATCTTCTTGTGGCTAAATCTAATTGCCTCTATTCCATTCTTGTCCTTCTTGACCTCTCTGCTGCCTTTGATACTGTAGGCCACTCACTCTTGCTGGACTCACTTCACTCCCTTGGCTTCCGTGACTCCATCCTTGACTGGTTCTCCTTCTACCTCTCTGACTGCTCCCTGAAGGTGTCTCTTGCCAACTCCATCTCCTCCTCCCTTTTCCTCTCGGTTGGTGTTCCCCAAGTATCCATCCTTGGCCCTCTCCTCTTCTCTATCTACACCCTGTCCCTAGGCAAACTCATTGCCTCCCATGGCTTCCAGTATCACCTCTACTCTGATGACACTCAACTCTCTCCCTCTCTACTCCCTCTCTCTCTCTCCATCTATTCAAGCTTGCCTCACCAGTTGTCTCTCTGATATCTCTACCTGGATGTCTCAACATCAAATCAAACTCAACATGGCTAAAACTGAACTTTTCTCACCCACGTATCTTTCCTCTCCCTCCTCCCTCTCGATCCTTCTCGACGGGGTCACCAGCCTTCCATTCCCCCAGATCCATAGCTTAGGCTTCATATTTGACTCACCCCTTTCTTTTAAACCCTACATCAACTCTGTTGCCAAATCCTGTCACTTTTCCCTCCATAACATTGCTAAGATTTGCCCTTTTCTTTCTATCTCCTCTGCCAAAACCCTTGTTCATGCCCTGATCATCTCTTGCCTCGATTACTGTAACCTCCTTCTCACTGACACCGGTCTCCCCTGCTCTCACCTTATCTCTAACCAAAACTCTGCTGCCAGGGTCATCCACCTCACCCGTCGCTTTGACCACATGCAGCCTCTCCTCTCCTCTCCTCTCCTCTCATCACAGGCTTCCCCTTTCTGAATTAATCCTCCACAAGCTCCTAGTCTTCACCTACAAAGCTCTTCTCACAACCTTGCTCTGCCCTTCCTCTCTTGCTAATTTCCCTCTGTACTCCAGTCTGTAAACTCCACTCCTCCTCTGTCCCCTCTTTCACCCTCCCATGCCTCCCCTGTTCCCCTAACTGCCTTCATCCCTTCTCCCTAGCTTCTCCCCACACCTGGAACTCCCTCCCTGCACACATCCACCCCCTCCCTTTGTACCTTCAAATCCCTCCTCAAGACCCACCTCTTCCACTCTGCCCTCCCAAACTCCTTGCTCCCCTCTCCTAACTCCTGCTGATGCCTACCATCAAGTACAATTGGTTACCTGAGGTCTGTGTACTCATATCCTCACCACATGGACCAGCCAGCCATCATTCTTGAAGTAACCAAGCCAAGCACGAGCACTGAGACCTCACATCTTCGTGAACGTTACACCCCTTGTCTCTCCCTCTGTTTCCCCTCCATAATCTACTCTACCCTCTCTGTCTCTCAGATTGTAAGCCCTAGGGCAGGGACTGTGTCTATTCCATTTCTTTGTAAAGTGCCAGGTACACTGCTGGCACTATATAAATGCTTGCTAATAATAATAATAATAATAATAATAATAATGATGATGATGATGATGCAATGCAGCTGGGTGGCACTGGGGTGCCCCAGAGATAGATAGATAGATAGACAGAGAGAGAGAGAGAGAGAGAGAGGGAGAGAGAGAGAGAGAGCACACATGGTCCCACCTTTTGCCATGCAGCCCCTGTAACTAGTCAGATGAAAGAGAGAGTGAGACAGAACAGAAGCCAGGACAAAAAACACCACCACCACCATTTAATAAAAAATTTATGTGATCAGCAAGTTTGCCTACCCCCAAGCATGCCCCATGATTACACATGCAAGACTTGCAAGCTCTGAGGTGGGTGGATGGACTGGAGTGCCCCACCAAAGTTCAAACATAGCATTGTCAATCAAATTAATCAATCAAGTTTCAACAATTGTTTTGGCTTATGGCCCCATGAGAGTCACGAGCCTGCCCAGCAGGCATAGCAAACACACACAAGAAACCAGACATGCACCACCACCCCTCAAAAAAGTCTCCATTGTGCACACCTTTGCAAGGCAAGCCCCTTCCCCACACACCATAAAATTAACCAGAAGGAGAGTATTCCTCCAGTGCCCCGGCTGGTCACATCTTGGCAAAGTTCTTGAACCCACAGCCAAAGCAGTGGCCAGAAAAGCAGGCTAGGAAGTGTGACAAAATCTGAAGACGACAAACCCCAAAAATGCAATTGCAAAAAGTCAATAAAGCCTGCAGTATTCACAGCATAGCCCAGCAGCTGTGCACCCACTTTAAAATAATTATGCCAAGAAGTGCCCAGAAAAGCAGGCTAGGAAGAGTGAGACAATCTGAAGAAGACAACCCCAAAAAGTGCAACTGCAAAAAGCCAAAAAAAAAAGCCAGCAGTACCGACAGCATTGCCCAGCAGTAGTGCACTTTAAAATAATTATGCCAGTCCAGCAGCCATAACAAACACAAACAAGTAACCAGCTATGCACCCCACATACACAAAGAGAGTCTTCATTGTGCCCTCCTATGCAAGCTAAGCTCCCTCCCCACACACACCATAAATTTACCAGACAGAAAGTATCCCCAGTGTGCCCTGGCTAGTCACATCTTGGCAAAGTTTTTGAACACACAGTCAAAGTAGTGCCCAGAAAAGCAGGCTAGCAAAGGTGAGACAATTGCAAGAAGACAACCCCCAAAAGTGCAACTTCAAAAAGCCAAAACAACAAAGCCAGCAGTACCCACAGCATGGCCCAGTAGCAGTCCACCCAGTTTAAAATAATTATGCCACCCCAGCAGGCATAACAACACCCACAAGAAACCAGAAGTATATTAGTCACGGTGGCACCAGCAACCCCCGGCATTGCCCCTAGTATCGACAGCAAAGGCTGCAAAGCAGAGATCTCTTTGGCTCCATGGTGTCCTTCCAAGCAGTGCAAGCAGCAGCAGCATGGCACCAATGTATTTATTTATTTATTTATTTATAAAACTTGGCATGGTATAAGTAGCCCCCAACATTGCCCCTATGGAAAGGCCAAGCCAGACACACCTCTCCACCAGCCTTGAAATACTTACAAACCAGCAGTGTAGCACACAGCAAAATTTACCAAAGAGAATGGAAATTGGCCCCTACAGCCACTTTTATTTTACCCTTGCCAGCTAATCAAAACCTGCCCTGTGACCTGCCCATCACTCACCTGTCCTCTCCCATACCCCCCCTGCCTACAGAATATGGCACTAAGTTTTTTTTCCAACTCAGAGAAGCTGGGGTCAACTGTCTGGGTCACTCTGTCCATGCAGACAGTGGCACCATCGCTTGATCAAGATTTCTAAGTTTTCAAAAGTTTTGCACGGACTGGCCTTGGCTCCCAGAAGTTCGGAACTCAGAAATTGAGAACTGGGGAATGGGATCCCTGCTGAATTCAGAAGTAAACCAGAGACAGAGATTCAGCTCTAGTGAACATCAACCTAGGTGGATAATACACAGGGACCCGATTCTCCCACAGATTTTTCTAATATAATTTTCACAGGAGTCTGGGAAGCTCAGGGCCTGATTCTGCACCTCACCAGGCTGGGCTGTGTTGGGTGAGGCAGGCTTCCAGGGCTTGCTTGCTTGCCTCCCCCCCACCCCCAGCCTTGTAGCTATAGTGCAGTGCCTTCCCCCTGCCAGGCTGCATTGGGTGGAGGTGGGGGGCTGTCAGGGCTTGCCTCCCCCCCAGAAAAAAAATCTGGCAACTGAACACACATAGCAGCAATAATGGCATCAGTTCCTCTCAGTGTGTATTTAGCTGCTCCCTGGCCCCTTCCAACAGGGCCTCCCAGAGCGACGCAACGGGCTGATGTCATTTGGCTGTGCTGCTCTGGGAGGCTCTGTTGGGAGGGACCAGGAAGCAGCCAGAAGGAGCAGCTGAATAGTGCTGAAAGAAGTGGGGCAGGAGATTTCATGGGGGGAGGGGGATTCTGTGGGAAATCCATGAATCGCGGATCAACATTTGGCTCAGGGCCCTGTTAAAAGATAATAGTTAGTTACTACGGATGGGAGTCCGGGTGGAATTTTGGGGGTGGGTAGGGTGTTGGTTTTGTGTCTTCTTGATTTTCAGATCTAACTTCAGTTGTTTTTTTGCGGGGGGGGGGTCATTTATCCCCCCTCCCAGTTTGTTCTCATAGCTTTCAATGGGTTTTCTCCCTTTGAAGTCATGAGAACAAAGAGAAAAAAAAAACCAATGACAACCAAACAAAAATGCCAGAACCGAACCTACCTCCCCCCGGCCCCACCACAATTCTGCTTTACTGTTTTAAAACTGAAACAGCCATTTTCAGACTGTTTTGGTTCAATTTGAAACCAAAATTCCCACCCCTAATTACTACTCATGTTTCTTCATGTTAAGCAGTTTTGTTGGATTATGCACCTCCTAACTCACTTTAATATCCCATTTGTTCCTATGAGCAGAGTTACTTACCTCTGCAAAGAAGTGTAGTTAAGACAGCAAGAGACAGGTGTCTACCCTGGGGAGGGTGATTATCTGTATGGTATTCCAGTTTTATGAACTCTATTAGCATAAATAATTGTATAATTTATGTTAACTAATGTACATTGGAGATAACAACATCTTGGAATGTAAGAACCTCTAAGGATATGGTGAGCTTCCTCAACCAGGGTCGATTATTCTGGAATAACTAATGTACTTGAGACACCCTTTTGATGAGTTGTACCAATACTCCATTTAACAGTGCTTTAAATATTTTAATTATGAGAACATGGAGGTCAAAATGTGTTAATTAGGGATGACAAAATATTTTCTGTGAATACTATATTTGTCAGATTTGAGAAGAAACAAAGTGGGTACAAAATATTATTTGGGCCTCAGTTTGTTCAAGTATTTGCTTTGAATTTTCAGGATTCCCTGCCCTCCCCTCGGCCATGACAGGTTTTCCATTTCTTCAGTGTGTAGGGCTGATCCTGGCCCACAGATCCTCCACCCACGCACACAAGTATGCAGTTTCCGCACAGCACAGTGTGCCGGCAGTGGAGATGTGCAAGGTTCCCGTGTGGGCAAGCACAGATGCGCACGGAATCCATGGGTCATCGGATTGGCCCCATTGTGTTTTGGTTATTTGTTGAATAACTGAATATCTGAACAAAAATGACCAAAACCACTGGGAAAGCAGTGGGGATTTATAAATATGAAAATATTCATTTTGGTGCAAATATTTAATTTGTAGTGCTACTCAAACATGTAAATGACATTTACAAATTCAGAACCAGTTATTTGTTTTAGCACTCATGTTAATGGGTAGTTAACTTGGAAAACTAATCATGGGAAGACATACAAAGTTTACATTAACTGAGAAGAATTCTTTAGATTGATAAGGCCTGTTGTTGAACTATCTATGACATTCCTGTAGAATTTTTTAAACCAAAATTATTGATGCACACCCTCAAGAATATCTCAATTGTGACATAGGTGAATTTATTTTTTAATGCAGACATAATGCTTAAGAGGTCTGTGGCTTTGGGAACACAAATAATAATGTGTTATAAGCCAGTGAAGCCTAGTGGATGGATAAGGTGTTGGATCTGAATCTGGGAGACCAAGGTGCAAATCCTGGCTTAGCCCTGTACTTACTAGATGGCCTTGGGCAAGTCGTTGCATCTCAGCCTCTGTAAAATGGGGATGTATGTATCATTGTCTCTCCCTATGTTCCTCTCCCCTTTTTTGTCTTTTGTAAATTGTAAACCCCATGGGGCATGAACCTTCAGTGCCAGGCACATTGCTGGTGCTGCATGAGTAATCATTTTTAAATTCCATGTACTTTAAAACTCCATGTATTTTATACATAATTTTAGGTTACTGAGGAAAATATGCAAATGCACTTGTGAGTAAAGATTGGGGGAATGGTTAAAAAGTCAGAGAAAGAATTCTAGTTACATAATAGCAATGTCTACCACAAAGTTATATAGGCTTAATAGTGGGTTCAACTACAGCAAGTTTTTGCAGAAAACTACAATAGGGTTACCGGAAGCCTTTTGTTAGATCAAATTGCCTATTTCATGTCTGATGCGTTTTCTTTTTGCAAGGGCCACCTTGTACATCATTATCATATTTTGCTGTAACATGGATCTATCTGGTATGTTTCAGGAGTTCATAACCACCTCATAAATGTATTCCCCAATAATAACAAAGAGAATTTGAAATGAACAGCTGGAAAATTAAGTTGCAGAGTATCAGTAGAAAGCTTTTGATACACATTTCTGTCATTTCAACCTTTCACAAAACAAGTTTTCATTTTCAATGAAACCGAAGCCTGTCCTTGGGGTAAACAGATGGTTCTACAAACCATATGGCACCAAAACCTCTATACTGTCTAGTTGACATGGAAACAGCTAGTCATCACTGAAGAGTAAGAAGTATTGTAGGTAAATTGTCTGCTCTTAATATTCTGCCGAGACTATTTTATTTACATCAAAGGCGCATGTTCAACAAAAAATAGGCAACAATTTATGGCATCTCTTTAGACCAGTTTGTCCTCAAAGCACAACCAAATCGAAGTACTTGGCTGTTTTTAAGTTGCGCTGAATACAAGCAATTGTGAATGAATAGGCAGTAATCAACATCTGGACAATAATGATAAATTTTTCATGTGTTCAGCTTGATCCTCATCATGTATTTTTAATTTTTATTTATTTATTTTAATTATTTAAAATTTATATCCTGTCCCTCCTGTCCACAGGGCAGCCCGGGGCAGCAAACAACACTCAGATTTTTTTTTAAAAAAAAAAACAATTTAAAAATACAATACAATGTGGGGAAACCCCCCACACTACACCACCCCTACCCCTCACCAAAAGCCTGACGGAACAGCCAGGTCTTACATACATGCCAAAACAGCAGGAGAGTGGGAGCCAACGGAGCCTCCTTTGGGAGTGAATTCCACAGCACGGGGGTGGCCCCGAAAAAGATCTAACATCAGTGGCCACACGCCTCATCCAGGGAACCTCCAAAAAGGCTCCCACGGATGATCTCAAGGGTCTCACAAGCACATGGGGAGTGAGGCGGTCCGTCAGATAAGCAGGGCCCAGGCTGTGAAGGGCTTTAAAGGTTAAGACCAGCACCTAGAACCTGGTCTGGTGCTTTATAGGCAGCCAGTGCAGAGCCCAGAGCACTGGTGTCATGTGCTCCCTGCGACCCACCCCCGTAAGGAGACGGGCCACGGCATTCTGACCAGCTTCTCGGGCAGCCCCACGTAGAGCACATTGCAGTAATCCAGTCTCGAGGTGATGAAGGCATGGATGACAGTGGCGAGGTCAGAGTCTGAGACATATGGCCAAAGCCGCCGGACAAGATGTAACTGCCAAAATGTACTCCCCGCCACAGCCAGAACCTGAAATTCCAGGCTGATCCGTGAATCAAGGAGCACACCCAGGGTCCGCACTTGAGAGACCATGGGAGGGAGAACCCCTCCCCAACAAGAGGATATTCAACCACCCCCGGGCCCAACATCACCTCCATCTTGTCAGGATTCAATTGCAGATGGCTTGACCTCATCCCAGCCCCCACAGATGACAGACACTGGGAAAATAAGGAGACTGCATGGCCTGGGTCGATGGAAAAAGAGAGGTAGAACTGATGACACTGCATGCCCTGAAACCCTCTCACGATCTCCGCTAACGGCTGCATATAGATATTAAACAAGAGGGGGGACAGAATGGCACCCTGTGGGACTCTACATGTGAGGTCCCGGGGGGAAGATGTACACTCCCCCAAGACCACCCGCTGAGTTTTCTTGGCCAGGAATGAATTAAACCAGTCCATGAACGTTCCACCAATTCCAGCACGGTCCCACAGGTGAGTCACCAACACCTCATGATCGACTGTGTTGAATGCAGCCGAAAGGTCTAGAAGACCAGTAAGGTCTGATGACCCTCATCCAATGCCAGACAGAGAGCGTCAACCAAGCCACCAATGCTGTCTCGGTACCATACCCAGGCTGAAACCCAGACTGGGAGGAATCAAGGAAACTGGTGCACTCCAGATGTTCCTGGAGCTACCGTGCCACAGCCCACTCAATAACCTTCCCTAAAAAGGGATGGTTAGAGACCGGTCGATAACTGGCAGGAGCATCAGTGTCAAGAGATGGTTTCTTGAGCAGGGGTCTAACCACAGCCTCCTTTAGGCAGTCAGGAACCCTGTCCTCCCAAAGGGAGGCACTAACCACCCCATTCAGCAACAGCTGTAGCATCTCCTGGCTAGCTTTAACCAGCCAGGAGGGGCATGGATCTTGTTCACAAGTAGTGGCATGAACAGATCCCAAAAAGGATTCCACATCGGCAGGTGCCACCATCTGAAACTGATCTCACAAAACAAGACAGGACGGGGCATCCATAGCCCCAAAATGATCCTCTGCAATAACTGCGGACCCAAAATTGTGGCGGATGCGTGCGATCTTATCTACAAAGTACTCAATAAACCGGTCACAGTGGTCACTAGATTGCTCCAGGTCCAGGTGGAGACAGGCAGGACTGGCCAAACCTTTCACAACCCAGAAAAGCTCTGCTGGATGTGACTTTGCAGATGCAGTAAGGGCAGCAAAGAACTGCTTCTTTGCTGCCTGCACCGCCACAGTATAGGCCTTTAAACTGCTCTTATGCTGCAATCGATCATACTGACCATGAGTCCGTCGCCACCGTTGCTCTAACTGCCTGCTCTTCCGCTTCAAACACCGCAGGTCCTCAGTAAACCAAGGAGACCTGCGGGAGACTCAGGAGGGCAGTGGACGCCTGGGAGCCACTCTGTCAATGGTCTCAGCCAACAAGGTGTTCCAGAAGGCTACGAGTTCATTGACAGAATGGGTGTCAAGGTCCAGGGGAAACTCCGCCAGAGTATTCCGGAACCGATCCAGTTCCATAAGTCTCTGGGGGCGGACCGATCTAATAGGTCCTGCACCCTGTTGGGGGCTAACATGTGCCAGAATTCATGCCTTAAGGAGGTAATTGTCAGACCATGACAAAGGCTTTACCCCCTTAACTTCTACTAACTGACCCCCCGCCTCAAAGCCGGTGCAGAAGACCAAATCCAGTGTATGTCCCTCCTCATGTGTGGGGCCACAGATGTTTTGGGACAGGCCCATGGTTGTCATGAAGGCCATGAACTCATGCCTCGCTCCACAAAGTGTCAGTGTGGATTTTAAAGTCCCCCAGGACCACTAATCTAGGGGTATCATTATTGCACTATCCTAGAAGCATTGCAGTGGAAGGTGAACTCTTTTTTTCAGGTTTTAAAAGCTTTGATTAAGAAGCAGAATCTCTGCTGAAGTTAAATATTGACAAAAACTACCAATTTCTGTGAATTGACAAGCTAAGGATTTCCTTTAAAGGGGGGTCAGGGGTATTGTCACCAGGGATCGGTTTTGTCTTCACCCCCAAAAATGACCATGACTTGTTTTCCTCCACTTCAAAAAAAAATGTAAATGCTACTTCCTTTCTAACCAGGGACTAATTGACTCTATTTGGTATGCATGTGTTGCTCAGTCAGAGGAGATTCAAAGTGGATATAACTAACCCATCCGTATGTCCTATCCCAGCCCCAAATGGTCTGGGTGCCACATATCTGAGAAATCACCTGTCCTTCCATGCCCTACTGTGGCTCCAGCGATTGGACGAGGGCACCGCTCTGTGGGTACCTCCTGATAGTTTTGTTTGTATGGCGAGGGCTCTCAGGGAGACATTCTCAGTTACTGCCCCAAAGTTGTGGAACTCCTTTCGCCCTGAGGTTTAGTTCAGCCCGAGTCTGAACATTTTCTGGAAGCAATGCAAGACTTTTTTATTTTTTAGGGTATTTGGCAGGCAGGGATAGGGAATGGTGTGTGTGTGTTGGGATAGGGGTGTGAGGGGATGGTTGTGGGAGTTGTGTGGGAGTTGAAAAGGAGTTAGGGAAAAGGTTGGGGGGGTTGTGTTTTTATGCTGTTTTTATTAATTTTTACCTGTTTTGTAAGCCGCCCTGAGTCTTCTGGGAAGGGCAGAGTAAAATTGGAATAAAATTAACAAATAAATAAATATTCTATATTCACAGTGATAGAAAAGTTTTATTTGGGAGGCCCGCCTCTATCAAGCAGAAATCCTCTCTAGTTTTGCATTACCAGTTTCAGCAAATGTACACCAACTGCAATATAAAAGGATCAGGGTTCAAATTCCAGAGGTCCTTTGCTGAAAAGAAACAGAAGGGGTTTATAAATGGGGTTGAACTACTTGATCTTCGAGGCGTCTTCCAAACCTACGGTTATCTGATTCCGTTAAATCTTTATTAAAATAAAATAATAAATAAAGAAGAAAGTTCAGAAAATTGCTTTTGAAAGCAACTTTAATACATGTAGTCTAGTTGCAAATAGGAGAATTCCTTACTGAGAAATATTGCCCTGAAACCTCATTCATTACAGCTCCTTGGTTCAGGAAGCTGAGTCTTTCTTTCAGTTGAGATTGAGGCACACTGTCCATTTTGGCTTTCTTGTTTTTATAGTCTAAAATCTCTTCCTTCAGTGTGTCCTAACTCATTTTTTACCTGTTAATTGCAGGTTGTTACCCTTCAGGGTCAGCCTTAGAATGTGAAGATTCCAGAACAAAGTTAAATTGTGGGGCCCCTGATGGATCCTCCTCCTCCCCTAGGGCCATGCCCCCTCAGGGTCACCCTTTGTGATGTCCTAGAGGGGTTGTTTTTAGGGCCCTGGTGAAAATGGGAGTCACTCCTGTTTCTCTGAAAGTAAAGAAAATAGTGGGGTCTGTGGTAGTCAGCTGGGGTTGTCCTGTTGTAAGGCCAGCCCTGATGCCTGCTTCTCCTGATGACAGGGTACAAATTTACCAGCCTTTTGCGATTTGATGATAAACTGGGTTGGAAACTAATTGCTTTCTCTTCTTCCTTTGCAGTCACAGTGATTAACTTATGTATGTATCCAAATAAGCAGCTTCAGCAAATATGCATACATTTCAACTTTCTTTGTAACTTTACATTAAAACTCAGATTTTATTAGTTATATGTCATTATATTCAACACAAGGAGTTAGTAAGAGCCCCCAACCCTCCTGGCTACAGAGTAGGGATGTACGAACAGAACAGGGTTCGGATATTCGGTCCAAAAACTTAGTTTTGGTTTGTGCGTTCAGTCCTGTGGAGTTCGCACCCCCCCATAAGTTCTGGAAGTTCAGCTGCTGCAGAGGCTTGGGGAGCTACAGGGGTGCCTGTGGGGGCATGGCAGGCTGTCAGAGACACAGCAGCAGCAGCAGCAGAGATCAGGAAGGCTTGGGGCTTGGTACCCTGGGTTGCCCGGGCAGGCAGGCTTGGTTCTTGGCCGACAGCGGTGCCTGTGGGGGCATGGCTGGCTGGCTGAGACCCAGCGGAAGCAGCAGAGGCCAGGAAGGATTGGGGCTTGGTGACTGGCCTGGCATCCTTACTTGTTCAGGCATTGTAGGCTGCCAGGCATCAGTGGAGCAGTGGCAGACATTGGATTGCCCGGTAGAAGAACCCATGGCACAGTAGAGGAAACAGTGGCAGCAGCAGCAGACAGGCAGCGTGGCATGAGCAGCAGAAGTCAGGTTGAGGCAAGGTTTGAGGTTGGCAACTATGGGCGGGCAGACAGGCAGATTGGCATGAGAGGCAGTAGGGAAGTCAGGCTGGGACCTTTTCAGGGCACTCAGATAGTCTGGCAAAGACTGTGCAGCATGCGTGAGAGAGAGCCAGTTAGATAGGTGGGCCAAGATCGTCTAGACAGAGGCTGACTGGAAAACTTACAGCTTTCCAATGCCACCCTGCATCATGAGGTCAGTCAGATAGGCCAGCTGTGGACGTCTAGTCAGAGAGAGTGAGAGAGTGGGCTCTGGGCATTGGGAGGGAGGGACAGCACCTCAGCAGCAGCAGCAGCAGTCCAGATTGAGGAGGAGCCCCATCCCAAGACTGCCCCTGGCATGGTATGGTGTTTGACACTACACCATCAATCCATGTCCAGGGGCAGCTCGGGGAATCCCAGCAGTGAAAGGTCATCTTAAGGAACAGCAACTGCTCCACCAACTTGGCCCCCAGTCTCAGGTGGTGCAGCGAGCAAATGTCTTCCACCATAGAGAACACCCGCTCGATGGGGACACTTGTTGGTGGGCAGGACAATATACCCTTGGCCACTTTGGACAGGGCCGGCCACACGTCCCTCTGAGAGCTATGTCACCACCATGTTCTGCCCTTCCCATCAGCTCTGTCAGTGGTGCAGCAGCAGCAGCAGCAGCCAGTTGAGGCCCAGAAGCATCAGTAAACCATGGAGAAGCTGGGCTGAGGGCAGCTGCCAAGTCCATCAGCACCTGCAGGATGTAGAGAGTGGCGTGGCTTTCAACTGAAAGACAAGCGCATATTGGGGAAAATGATAGCTCTGGATGGGCAGCCCTTCTTGGTGGTTGGGGACATGGGGTTTAATAGGCACCTGATTGGCTTCCTGACCCCCCAGTTAAATCTGGCCTCGTGCAGCACCCTGAGTCAGCAGGTGGTGCCAGGCCTGTACTGGGCTTTAAAGGAGTAGGTGAGAGAGAAGCTGTCAAGAGTTGAGAGTGTCACCGTCTGCTTCACCACAGACCTCTGGTCAAGCAGGAATGCACAGCATGCTTAACTGGCAGTGATGGCACACTGGTGGCAGGACCCAGAGGAAGCATTTAGCAGAGGCAGGAGGGGTCCAAATCAGGGTATAGGTGGGCCCTGCTTCAAGCAGAAGTAATGGACAGCCCCCACACCACTTGGAACATCGAGGCAGCCCTCACCGCCATGGTGAGGAATTGGGTCACGTCAGGCATGCCCTTTACCAAAGGGTGCGTGGTGATGGAAAATGCGGCCAACATATTGAGGGCAGTCCAAGCGTGGGGCTTCACCAGCATCCCTTGCACCACCCACACCCTTCACCCGGTAGTCAGGGATGCTCTGGGCTTGGAGGAGAAGGGGATTGGGGCAGGCATCCTTAGCTCCCTGATTGAGCAGGGGAGGAAGCTGGCTGGTTTCTTTAACCGGAGCATGAAGGGCAGCGACATCCTCAGACCATGCAGGCCGATCAAGGCTCCCCAGTGCACCAGCTGGTGCAGGATGTGTCCACATGGTGGAATTCGATGTTCCTGATGATCGAGCAGCTTCTTAAGAAGAAAGCCGCGTTGCATAAGGTTCAGCTGGTGACAGACAGTAGGGCACCTCCAGGGTACGATGGGGTGGAATGGGAGATCTTGGCTCAGATGGTCTGTTTGCTGAGACCGTTCCTGTCCATGACGGAGACCATCAGCTCCTCCACAGCCACCATCAGCATGTTGACCCTCTGGCCCAGAGTCTCCTCAGTAGACTGGAAGAGTTTCTCCAGGGGCAGGATTGTGGCCCTCAGGGCAAGAAGCTGGCCACTAAGGTGGTTGCCCTGGTGCAGCAGCTGTAGGCAGAGCTGAAGGCATGGTTTGATGAGCTCCTGCAGTGGGAGGAATATGTGTTGGCAACAATGCTGGACCACAGGGTCAAGAGCAGTGTGACATGCCAGACACCACTATATGGCCACAGGAAGGGTGAGCTGATGGAGAGGGTCCAGCAGGCAGAGAGAGTTCTGGAGAGTGTCTGGCAGCAGAAGAACACCCCTGGGGATGGTGGGAGTGGGAGCAGTCATCCCTTTCAGGTGGCGGGGTCTATCCCTGCCCCCAGTCCTAGCCATAGCAGCACCCCTATTGCTTCTGGATGACATGGATGGACAGACCTCCCTACCTGTAATGTAGGCCCCAGAACCCTGACGGTGGGTCCTGGGACTACAGTGGCAGCTTGTGGATGACGGGGATGGACATCCCTCCCTGCCTGGAACGTAGGCCCCAGAATTCGGACGGTGGGTCCTGGGGCTGGAATGGCTGACTGCCTCTTGATGCGGTGTAATGACAGCTCCCTGTGAGCTGAATGATGGCCCCAGAACCCTGATGGTGGGTCCTGGGACTAGAGTATCAGCTTCAAGTTGAAGTGGAATGACAGCTCCCCATGAGCGGAATGAAGGCCCCAGAACCCTGAGGGTGGGTCCTGCGATTAAAGTGGCAGCTTCTAGATGATGTGGATGGTCAGCCCTCCCTGCCTGGAATGTAGGGAAGAAGGAGAAGGGTCCACCCCTGGGACATTGTAGGGCTGGCACCCCTACTTTGCTGGCACCCCTACTTTGCCGGGCATTGCAGACTGGCATTCTACTCGACTGAGCTCAAGAAGCTCTATTGCATATTGGGAAGCCTTGCCTGGTGGTGAATCTCATTCCCTGCCTGGAATGAAGGGAAGAAGGAGAGGGTCCACGGGGGGGGGGGG
>QEPC01006161.1:472766-535805 GCA_003113815.1 Sphenodon punctatus
GGGGGGGGGGGGATATGAAGGACAGGACTTGCACTCCGGAAGGGAGAAAGGGTGTTAAGTAGAAATGGGGGGCAGGTAGGCCCCAGAACCCAGAGGGTGGGTCCTGGGGATGGAGTGGCTGTTTCTTGAGGCAGAGGAATGATGGCTCCCCTTGACCATAATGCAGGCCCTCGAACCCTGATGGTGGGTCCTGGGACAGGAGTGGAAGTTTCTGGATGATATTGATGGACAGCCATCCCTGCTTGTAACGTAGACCCCAGAATCCTGATGGTGGGTCCTGGGGCTGGAGTGGCTATCTGTTTCTTGATGTGATGGAATTATTGCCCCCCCATGAGCAGAATGATGGCCCCAGAACCCTGATGGTGGGTCCTGGGACTAGAGCATCAGCTTCAAGATGAAGTGGAATGACAGCTCCCCATGAAAGGAATGATGGCCCCCAGAACCCTTACGGTGGGTCCTGGGGCTGGAGTGGCTGGTTGTTTCTTGATATGGTAGAATGACAGCTCCCCGTGAGCAGAATGATGGACCCAGAACCCTCATGTGGAGTCCTGGGACTAGAGTGGCAGCTTCTAGATGATGTGGAAGGATGGTTCCCCCTGAGCATAATGACAGCCCCAGACCCCTGATGGTGGGTTCTGGGGCTGGAGTGGCTGGCTGTTTCTTGATGCAGTGGAATTATAGCTCCCTGTGAGCAGAATGATGGCCCCAAAACCCTGATCATGGCTTCTGGGACTAGAGTGGCAGCTTCTAGATGAAGTGGAATGACAGCCCTCTCTGCCTGAAACGTAGGCCCCAGAACCCTGACAGTGGGTCCTGGGGATGGAGTGGCTGTCACCCTTGCTTAGCTAGGTGTTTCAGGCTGGCTGGCATCAGTGGAGCAGCAGCAGAGGTCCAGACATGGCTCAGTGGCTGGCACCGTTGTTAGGTTGGGTGTTGCAGACTGGCTGGCATTGGTGGAGCAGTGGCAGAGGTCCAACCAGGGCTCGGTGGCTGACACCCCTGCTTGGCTGGGCATTGCAGGCTGGATGGCCGCCCTGGATGTGGGACATTTGCAAACAATGAGGTGGACCGACATAGCCCTTCCTGCCTGGAACATAGGTCCTAGAACCCTGTCGGTGGTTTCTGGGGATGGAGTGGCCAGCACATCTGCTTGGCCGGGCATTGCAGACTGTCAGGCATTGGTGGAGCAGCAGCAGAGGCCCGGCCAGGACTCAGTGGCTGGCACCCCTACTTTGCCGGGCATTGCAGACTGGCATTCTACTCGACTGAGCTCAAGAAGCTCTATTGCATATTGGGAAGCCTTGCCTGGTGGTNAACGTAGGCCCCAGAATTCGGACGGTGGGTCCTGGGGCTGGAATGGCTGACTGCCTCTTGATGCGGTGTAATGACAGCTCCCTGTGAGCTGAATGATGGCCCCAGAACCCTGATGGTGGGTCCTGGGACTAGAGTATCAGCTTCAAGTTGAAGTGGAATGACAGCTCCCCATGAGCGGAATGAAGGCCCCAGAACCCTGAGGGTGGGTCCTGCGATTAAAGTGGCAGCTTCTAGATGATGTGGATGGTCAGCCCTCCCTGCCTGGAATGTAGGGAAGAAGGAGAAGGGTCCACCCCTGGGACATTGTAGGGCTGGCACCCCTACTTTGCTGGCACCCCTACTTTGCCGGGCATTGCAGACTGGCATTCTACTCGACTGAGCTCAAGAAGCTCTATTGCATATTGGGAAGCCTTGCCTGGTGGTGAATCTCATAGAAACCCATCCCCCCCACCAGCGCACTCATCCGAGCTATGCCTGTCTACAAGAGTTGGGAGTAAATGGCTGACGTGCAGTACCAGTAGCAGCAGAAGCCATTGGTTTGCCCAGGCACAGTAACTACGGGTGGCACCCCTGCTGTGTCAGGCCTTGCAGACTGGCTGGACTGGATGTGGTACACTTGCAAGCAAATGGAATGACAGGTCCTTGTGAGCAGAATGACAGCCCCAGAACACTGTGGCTGGATTGGCTGGCACCTGTTTGGCAGGGCGATGCAGGCTAACTGGCATCGGTGGAGCTGCAGCTGAGGTCTGGCCAGGGCTCAGTGGCTGGCACCCCTGCTTGGCCATACGTTACAGGTTGGCTGGCATTGGTGGAGCAGAGGCCAGGCCAGGGCTCGGTGGCTGTCACCCTTGCTTGACTGAGCATTGCAGGCTTTCATCCTGCTCTCAGGATCTCAACAAGCTATTCTGCCAATTGGTCAAGCCTTGCCCAGTGGTGAATCATGTGGTCACCCAGTAGCAGACATTGGATTTCCATGGCACAGTACCCATGGCACAGCAGAGGCAGCAGAAGTGGACATTGGGTTGCCTAGTAGCTGAACCCATGGCACAGACAGAAGAGGCAGCATTGGCAGCAGAAATGGACATTGGATTGCCCGGTCACAGAACCTGTGGCACAGACAGCAGAGGGAGCAAACAAAGAGGTATAACAACATAGTACAATCAAAACAATCTGATGGATTATAACTGCTCCAAATATCCCTAATAAGAGGCGATTCTTGAAAAAATAACAGCAGAACCCTCCAGGACAATCTTTTTTTATAACAAAATGATAACATGTACCAACAGAGATCTCAGGATCCAAGGACTACAGAAAATCAAAGCGGGGGCCAAACAGTCCAATGTTTTGCTAATTGGTATTAGCTTCTTTGGGGGTTATTCAAACATCTTTTAACTATGCTCCCACAATGTGGTTCCTTTTCTATTTCCTGTTTGGATCTAATATAAAATAACAACAGAGGTGTACAAAATCTTCTATTACATACAGACTTAGAACGATGTACTAATTGAAAAAGCACTAAAACATTTTACCAACTGCTGCTTGCAAAAGAATGAAAGGATTCATGACTCACCATATTCAGAGGGACCCAAACGGGTAGCTTATTATTTTCTTCTTTCTATTGAAACACATCAAGTGCTGATATGCAATTAAAATAAAATATTTCATAACTTAAGAGTTAATATATAAAGGGGTGCCAGTAACAAAGACAACTCCCTTTTATACCTTAATGAAAAACAAACCTGAAGAAATAATTTAAAAAACCCAATAAAGGGTCTCATTTGATGGGATCTCTGCAAAACAGAGTGGTTCAGCAAAATGCTCCTTCATGCCTGTCACGGGGGAGGGGCGAAGAGGGGGATGGCTCCGTAAAAGGGGAGAAGGGGATGGGAAAACAAAGGGGTCAGGAGACAAAGGGATGGGGCAGCTTTCTCTCTCTATGAGATGTCTATCAGAGATAAAAAGGTCCCTCGGGATCTTATTTGGGCTTTCCCCCCAATACAGAGGGCAACCCGACGCATCATAGGGGGTTCAGAGAGGAAGCTAATTACCCCAGAGGGGAAAGACAACAGACAGGTCTTCCAGGTATTCGGGGGACTATACCGGGCCCAGGAAACCGTGACAAATAGTGCTGGACGGAAGGGGGAGGGAAAGCCCTGGGTACGGGAAAGGGAAGAAGGAGAGGGTCCACGGGGGGGGGGGAATATGAAGGACAGGACTTGCACTCCGGAAGGGAGAAAGGGTGTTAAGTAGAAATGGGGGGCAGGTGAACAAGGAGAAGGGAGGGAGGGAACAGGGAACCCACACCCCAAGACCCAAATTCACACACCCACATGTAGACAACAACCAAAACAGACAAGGGAAAGGCACTCAGACACTCACTGCAAATCACTCAGGGGGGGGCATGAGAAGGAGGCACACAATTCAAACATTTTGGGTAGCAATCCAGGCAGGTTTAAGTCTCCACACACACAAGGGGCCAGTTTCTCATAAATGATTACCGGCGGTAGCTCCTGGCCCTGCCGGTACACTTTATAGCCCCAGCATTTAGCAGCGCTAATGCGCTCAGGGAGGGGCCCCCGCCTGCCGCTGAACGTGACGCACCACCGAGCGTACCTCACATTTGGGTGTTATTCCACGTGTCATGCAGACGTGGGGTAGCTCCACCTGCTGGCTGCGGCTTCTGTGACCCTCCCGGCTCCTGTGCATGCCGGGTTGTTGCGTGCCTCTTGCCCGAAACAGAGCGGGGCACACCATGACCATGTCATTGCATGCAGTTTCCGATTTACATAAAAATCACATGAACCACACAGGACATTAGCTGAGCCAATCACATTCTAATAGTAGATAATACCAATCGTAATTGCAATGATTGCAGTCCTTATTGCAAGCAGGTGGCTCATTTAAGTTATGCAGCACCAGGTCAACTGCCTCATCCACCAGCTTCCTGCCCTAAGGGCCACAATCCCACCCTGGAGAATCCCCTCCAGCCTCCTGAGGAGACTCTGGACCAGAGGGGTCACCTGGCTGACGGTGGCTGTGGAGGAGCTGATGGTCTCCGTCACGGTCAGGAACGGTCTCAGCACGAAGACCGTGTGAACCAGGATCTCCCATTCCACCCCATCGTACCCTGCAGGTGTCCCGCTGTCTGTCACCAGTTGAATCTGATACAAGGCAGCTTTCTGCTGAAGAAGCCGCTCGAGCATCAGGAACTTGGAATTCCACCGTGTGGACACATCCTACACCAGCTGGTGCACTGGGGAGCCTTGTTCAGCCTGCTTCGCCCGAAGGATGTTGCTGATCTTCACGCTCTGGTAAAAGAAACAGGCCAGCTTCCTTTCTTGCTCGATCAGGGAGCTAAGGGTGCCTGTCCCAATCCCCTTCGCCCCCAAGCCCACAACATCTCTGTCCACCAACAGATGCTGGTGAAGCCCCCCTCGTGGACTGCACTCAATATGTTCGCCATGTTGTCCATCACCATGCACCCCTTGGTGAAGGGCATGCCTGGTGTGCCCCACTCCCTCACCATGATGGTCAGGGCTGCTTCGACATTCTGAGTGGTGTGGGGGCCGTACATTACTTCCGTCTGAAGCAGGACCCACCTATACCCTGCTTTGGGACCCCTCCTGCCACTGCCAAATGCTGCCTCTGGGTCCTGCCACGAGTATGCCGTCACTGGCAGGTAGGCATGCTGCGCATTCCTCCTCGACCATGGGTCTGTGGTGAAGTGAACGGTGGCACCCTCAGCCCTTGCCAGCTGCTCCCTCACTCGCTCCTTTAAAGCCTGGTACAGGGCTGGCACCACCTGCCAACTGAGGGTGGTGCTCAAGGGCAGTTTAAACTGGGGGGGGGCAGGAAGCCAATCAGGAAACTAAACCCCATATCCCCATCCACCAAGAAGGGCTGCCCATCCAGAACGATCATTTTCCCCAACATGCGCATTGTTTTCAGTTGAAAGCCATGCCACCCTCCATGTCCTGCAGCTGCCAATAGACTTGGCAACTGCCCCCACCTCAACTCCTCCATGTTGCACTGACGCTGCTGCTCCCCTCCAGCAGTGATTCCGCTCCTGCTGCTAGAGTCAGCTTTTCGAGCAGGATGCTTGCCCGCTGATGGAGGCGGATGACTGGCCTCTGCAGTCGGGAACCCACTGGCGTCCACTGCCCCTGTCTGCCCACTTAGCAGCACAGCGCTGTTTCATCCCTTGAGGTGCCTCACCATGGCAGTTGTGCCATGGTTGGTGAGCACCTGCCCACACTTCACCACCTTCTAGCACAAAGTGCACTGCACCTCCCTGGGATCATCCACCCACACCAACTTAAAATGCACCCAGATGGAGGATTGTTTGCCCCCTCCTTCCTTCTCACCTGCACCAGGTGATGCACCACTGACAGCGCTGCTGGGAGGGGCAGAACATAGTGGCGACACAACTCTCAGAGGGACAGCCATCACCTCAGCACCAGACATCTCCTCCGCAGGACTAGTGTCTGCCTCGCTGTCCCCAATCTGAGTGATGTCCCCCCACAAAGGGAAGTACTGGGACCCTAAGGCTGATGGACTTCCCACCATGCTCTGCCACTCTCCCTGTGCCCCCTATAGCTGCTGCTGCTGCTTCTAATCTCACTGCTGCCACTGCCCGGGGATTGGGCCCTGCCTCTAGCAGCTGGGGTGGGATCCACCTGCCCTAGGCTTCTGGGGCTCACCTCAACAATGGGGGACACTGGTGGCCCTTGAGGTATATCTGATCCCAAAGCACCTGCATCTTCAAGTGCAGCCAAGACAGTCACAGCCTCCTGGACTGCAGGCCTTCCATTGCCCTGCGTGGCAGTGGAGGACACTGTCAGGAGGCGGCACCAAACACACCCTGGCTAGTGCCACTGCTGGGCATCTCTAAAGTCTGACTGCCAAAATCATGCCTGTGAAATTTGGGGCATCGTGATGGTCTCGGGCTGCTACTTCTGCCTGCTGCCATTCCTGTGGCATGGCCCCTGCCACCTCTGCCACATGCCCTATTGCCTTATGGGCAGCAGACCAGCCTCTCCTGCTTCCCTTCTCCATTTTTTCTTTCCAGATTATGTGGAGGAAGATTTTATATTTTTATTTATTTGTTTATTTATTCAGAAATTGAATATTATATATATCTACTACACTAAGGGTATTTTCAGACGTTACGAGATCACACTCAGCCACAGTCAATACCCTGTGGTGGGGAATGGCCTCGTAACATCTGTTGGGGAACTGGAAGTTCCCCCCCCCGATGTTAACCACACTCAATCGCAGCAGAGAATCACATTCACCACATCATCGGTGGAACCCGTGGGGCCGGCGTCGATCCCGTGGTGAATGTGATTCCCCGCCATGATGAAGGCACCCATCTCGTCTGGATAGCAACCTCATTGGCCGCGGCACCCACCCATCTCCCCAGAGGGAGGGTGGCATGGGAGCGTGGGCGGGCAGGGCCGTGCGGCCGCACATCACACCGCACGGCCCCACCCCTTCTCCGATTCCCCACCGGGATCACCCTGCACGTCTGTTGGACATGACGGGCTGATTCTGGTGGGGAATCAGAAGGGTGATTCCGGGACGGGGCGAATGCCACCCCGTCTCATCTGAAATCACCCTAACTGTAACTGCTATTAACTATTTTAAAACCTATGGAACTAAATGGAATATTATTTAATATCTACAAAGATGCAGTCCTACAAACACTCTATAAAATATTAAAATTGAATCACTATACACTATCTCTATCTTTCTCTATAACTAAGCTAACTCTGTCTGTCTGTCTACACACACAGGGATGGGGGGGGGGCACAGACAGCTCACAACAAACAACACAGGGAGGGGTACAAAACTGAAATGAAATTTAAATAAATGTAATGCTACTCTAAATAAATCCAAAAAGAGGGGAAGGGAATCGGGGATGGAATATATACAGGGATGAGGGAAGGATTCAATGGAGGGGAGGGAAAAAGAACACAGGGAGGGGTAAAAAATAAAAATAACACCTAAATCTATCTAATAAAATATAAATAAATGAAACTACGGAGGTAAATGTGTGGAAATGGGTGAAATAGGAGGAGGATGACAATGGATTGGGAGGTACACAAACTGCTGGGAGAGGGAGACTTCTGAAAACGCCTGCTGACAGGATCAATTGCTAGCTTAGAAGGAGTTGGAAGGAGGGAGGGCAATGACTTTTGTTATTTTCTGCACCCACCTTACCACAAGCCCCATTGGCTCCGTGCAGCCTAGCCCATGGCCAATCGCAGATTGCAAAGCAAGTGGTCTGAGGAAAAGAGGGATGGTGATTGGGCAGGCTGACTGCTAGTCTAAACCTCTCCACCCCTGGCTCCAGGAAGTCTGCTCCTCAGCTGCCCCCCCTCACTTTGGCCTTCCATCCCTGTTTTTCCCGTCCGAACGCACCCGAATTCATCTAAATGCGGCTGTACTGTTCAGGGCTTCGGGCGTTGGGTTTCAGCGTTGGGTTCAGCCATCCGAACGGGCAGAATCAACAGATCAGCATCAACATAGTGTACTGATCACAAATCATCACAGGTTATATCCAAAATTAAAAAGATCATACAGTCCAATCCACAACGTTTACCTAACTGTGCCTTAATCTTACTTACTGCAAGAGCAAATACTGCCATGTTTTTGGTCATCTCTTCATTTCTATCTATTAAAAGAAATATCAGCTTCTGTAAAATCAGCCAACTCTGATCTAATTTCACAGTTTATAATACTCTTCCCCGTGGGTGTGACTACAAAGGGCAAAATAAAACATAGTAGGGAATACCTTAAATTACTCCCATTACACAAATACACAATTGGTCACAATATAGACTTTGTGTGTATCGACCCAGATTTATTCCAGGTCTCTAGGGGGGTGCATATCATTTTTGTTATTACAATAACAATTATGAAAATTGTCATTTTCATTATGGCTATTGCAATAACAAATATGACAAATAATAATAACAAAAATAGAAATAAAAATGACATTTTGTTTTTGAAATAAAGGGAAAAAATGAAAACATATTTCCGGCTATAACTCCCCCCACCCCCCTTATCCACTTCTGATGAAACATGGAGAAATTGTACTCCCTCTGGAGGGCATTATGTGTACCAATTTTAGAAATGATTATATAAAGGGAACCGATTTTAGAAGCAATGGAATGTTGTGACTTTAAGGAAAGCTCCATATACATCCATGGCTACAGCTTCTTTATCTTCCATCCAATTTGCATGAAACCGGTGAATATTATGTCCCTCCCCAAGCTTAACACTCCTTCCAATTTCAGAAAGGTTGGATAAAGGGTCCTGATGGTATAAGACATTAACTTGAAAATAGTTTTTTAGCTGTAACATTTTTATATTCCATCCTGTTTACAAGTAGTTTGACTGGAATGTGTAACATACCTTCCCTGTCATCTTTGCCAATGTACAGGACAATTTGATAAAGGGACCAAATTTTATAAGCAATTGACGTTATCCCCTTGACGACCATTATTCATATAAATAGCAACTCATGCAGTGCCAGTCAGAGGAAGGCATCTGGCAATGCAGGGGGAGGGAGGCTGTAGGATGGAGGATGTGGAGAAACCCAAAATACGGACAGACACATTCACTGGCCAATTGCTGCATGCTTTCAGCTTTACAGGACCAATCAGTAGTAGCTTTGATGTACAGGGGGCGGCCCTAAGGCGGGCATAGAAGGGACATACCTGGGACTTTGAGTAGAGCATCCCAGCAATCAGGAGACATAGTTTACACATACAGGCTGGCCAATTATCACAATCACATCCTGCAACACTGTGACAGAGGACATTAGAGAATCTCTATTGGCTCTTTCCTAAACAGATGCTTCGGACTTCCCAGTAACAAGTGGGGGAGAGATGTTGGGATGGTCACAGTACAGAATGAGGTTATTTGTTTGACAATACTGCTGGCCAATTGGCATCACAAACCAATCTTGTACCACAGTGACACGTCAGAGAATCCCTGGAATAGTCTTCTTTCCTGCATATGCTATGCAGGCATATAATATTTGGACCCTTTATCACATCTTTCGGATATTTGACACAGATGATCTTGAAAGTATGATACACATCTCTTACAAATTTCATGTACAGTGGTTGGACTACAAAGATGTTACAGTCAGACATACATTTATAGGTTAATTGCTTATACCACCAGGACACTTTATCCAATCCTTCTGAAAGTTGTCATAGATAGTAAATACAGGAAGCGGTATAAACCTGCCAGGTTTAATCTACATTAAATGTGAGGCAAAGAAGTTACATCTAAGAATTTATATGAAAAATTATGCAAAATAATATAATTCAACTGCTTAGAAAATTGGATTCCTTTATCCAATTGTTTTGGAATTTGGTACATTTAATGTCTTCCATTGGAGGTATAATCCATCCAAGTGGCAGCCAAATATAATTAAAACAAAAAGGTTACAGCCAAAAATGTGTTTTCCATTGTAACCAATGGAAAATGAAAACAAACATTTGATATTTATGAAAACAAAAATGACAGATTTCAATAATGAAAATGAAAAACAAAAACATGGGCCCCTGTTGCACACCTCTACAGATCTCATAGTTTGCAATCTTAAGTCAAAGAACGCCTTTATGTGACACACATTTGGCACTGTTATCAAATACCTGGTACCCTCAACTCTAGGTAACCAGTACTTGTACCAGAGTGAGATACGCAAAATCTTAGCTTGACATCTCTGTTTTTGACATTCAGTGTCATTAATTCTTCTTTTCACTATCCTTAGCATCTTTTTTAGTGCAAAGAAAATCACAAAATTCACTGAAAACCCCCGATATCTCAATTGCCGATTTATTCCCTTCCACCAGGAAACTTTACCACACCAACAGGGCGTAATTTCAGACGTAACAATACCATGGTCAACCACAGTGAATTCCCTGTGGTGTCTGTTTGTACCATTATGTCTAAAGGATTCCCGCCAGATGTTCACCCCAGTGAATCACTGGTGGGAATCAAAATGACCACAATTCTGGACCTCCAGTCGCCCAGAGGTCCAGAATCATGGTGGGATCAGGCCCCAACTGTGGTTGGATTGGCCATGATCTGGGATGGGCTGAAGGTTATGTCTGTTACCTTCAGCCCAGCTGGATCGGGACAGGATCGGGCGCAGAGGCCGGATTGGTCTCTGAACCCGCCCGTCTCCTGGAGGGCAGGCAGCCGGGAGAGCGTGGGGGGAGGGACTGTGCAACCGCACATTGTGCCACGCAGCCCTGCCCGATGAGAATCAGGCCAGTACATCTAAAGGACAGACAGTCTGATTCCTGACTGGGATCTGAAATGGATCCTGGTCCGTGGTTCAGTGTGGCAGGCCCCCGGACCCGGTACATCTGGAATTACCCATGGAGTCCTTTTTTCTTCTATACAAAGTTTTAACAGAGAATCAGGTGGAGAATAGAGGGTTTTCAAAGTAAAAATCAACAGTAATTTCACAAACCTGGTTGCCATGGATTTTACCCCCACTTCCATTCTAAGAATTGTTAGAGTGGTTGCCGGTGTCACTCCCAAAAGCCCCCTTAGGAACTTATTTTGAATTGGGTCACAGCATTCAACAGAAGTGGGGTCATAATCCCAAACCTGGGCTCCAAAACACATTTTAGAAACTATTAATGCCTCATAAACCTTTAGAGCTGGCCTTATCTAGAGACACACACACACACACACCCCACCACCACCCCTTTGGATTTGTAGTAACACCAAGACAGTGAGGGTTGTTATTTGCTTTAATTTATCTTAAAGTGATCAATTGGGCTTTTATAACGTATGTTTTTTTGTTCACTGTTTTTATTATTCTGGTTTTTTTGTAGACTCACCCTCTTTAGAATTGCTCTAGTTACTCTAGTTAGATATATAGATATAGAGAGAGATGTGTTAAGCATATAAACAGTGCTGCAGTCAAGGAAGCTCTGAATTTTCGAGGGATGCAGACAGTCACTGGAATAAATATAAGAATAAATGATTGAAAACAGAGATAAGTATAAGATAATTTAGTTAGACGTTGTGGCTTCCACCTTCATCAATAACACAGTTGATTTTTAAATGAGATACTATAAGCTAAGGTGACAGTTCTAAGAACAGTGAGGTTGGAGAGAGTTCTCAGGTAGGTGACATCTGAAATGTGTTTGCCAGAATGCTATAAACAATACAAGAAAATATTAAGGTTCACGTATTATCCTCTAAGTTGAGACCATTGTGTGTCAGGGTGTCAAGCCTGTAAATCCAGAAGTTTTCTCAAGCTTCTAGCAACCCAGGGTTGAATGGTTTTTCTAGTGGAAAGATTTCTATGTCAGAGAGGGGTGCGTTGCTGAGATAAAGTGTCTTGTAACAGCTTCTTTGTCACAATAGCAGATTTATGGTTTCTAAACCAGGTACGGAGGTCCGTGGTTGTTTTCCCAAACATACTGTATGTGGCATCCAGAGTGTTTGCATTCTACCACATAAATTGCATTGCTAGATTTGCAGGTGGTGTTCTGTTTGATGTAATAGTTGCTTCCAGTTGTTCTGCTTTTGAATGTGGCCATTTCTTTTAGATGGATACAGGTGATGCAAGATTTAGATTCACAGTGATGTGATCCAGGGTTGCTAAAACGTGATTTTATTTCAGATCTGACAAGTAATTTATGTAGATTTGGAGGTTGGCGAAAAGCAACCAAAAGAGGATGGTTGATTCCTTTTTTAAGACGTAGTGAATTAGCTACAAAGGGGTAGCTCTCCTTAATTGCCAGGTGATACTTAGGAGATGTTGGATGAAAGTGTTCCACAAAAGGGATGTGGTGCTCCTCGTAAGCATTTGTCTCACCTTTGTGGAGGAGGGATTCCTCAGTTTGGATAGATGCTTGGTGGATATTATAATAAATGATATGGGGAGGATATCCCCTGTTTAGATGATGCTCCTTGAGTTCTTTGGTTTGTTAGAGGTAATTTACGTTGTTGCTGCAGATACCTCTAATCCTAAGAGCCAAGCTTTAAATGATGTTTTGTGTGTATGTGTGTGTGTGTGTAGGATGGCAAGAACTCCTGTTCAAGTAAAGATGAGAACCAGTGGGTTTACTATACAGATCTGTGATTATCTTGTTTTGCTTGATGTTAAGAAGGACATCAAGGGAGGGAATGTAAGAATTATTGACGGTGCTATTACAAGTGAATTTTATAGTGGGATAGATGGAGTTTATATAGCCCTTAAATTGTTCAAACTGTCCTGGCAACTAGTCCAGATTACAAAGATGTCATCAGTGTATCACCACCATATTAGAGGTCTGTGGGTAGATTCTTCAAGGATAACTTGTTCAAGTTTACCTATAAATAAAATGGCATAAGTTGGAGCCATACAGGTGCCCATAACTGTACCTTGTATGAGTAGGTAGTGTTCATTGTTAAAGGTAAAGTTGTTGCAAGTGAGGACCAGTGTAGCTAATATGATGATAACTTCTGTGGGAGGTTCTTTAGAAAATCTGCTATTTAAAAAAAGAGAGCCCAAATACCAGAATTATGTGGTATACTGGTGTAAAGAGAAGTGACACCAAATGTTGCTAGTATGGTATCATTATAAAATTGGTGCTGTTTATTCAAGGATTCAGTCTTAAGTAAGAAATCATAGGTGTCATTGATGTAGACTGGGAGGTTTTGAACTAGATTTTGTAAGTGCAAGTCAATATACAGAGATATCCTTTCAGTAGCTGTGTTGTTGCCTGAGACAATGGGCCGTCCTGGTTTATTAGTTTTATGGATTTTAGGCAACATGTAAAACCAAGAGTAGGATTTGGGTTGATGAGCAGATCAGCTGTATCATCACGGAGTCATTTTCTTAATTTAAAGCCTTGTATAGTGCTTGAAATGTGCTCATTAAGATCTGCTGTAATGTCTTGGTTAAGGAGTTTGTAGGTCTTGTCATCCGTAAGTTGTCTTAGGCCCTCAGAGATGTAATCTTCTGTTTTAAACACAAGTTGTCTCAAGGCCTCAGAGATGTAATGTTTTCAGCACCATGACAGTGCCTCCTTTATCAGCAGGTTTAATAACAATATCACTTCTCATCTGAAGATTTCTTAGGGCTGTTCTTTCTTCTTTGGAAAGGTTGTCAAAAGTAGGTGGAGGCATGTGGTTATGTATGATCCTGCTAACTGATAGAAGAAATGTTTCTAAGACAGGGTTTCTATTGATGGTAGGTAGGGATGGGCGAACAGATCGCGGTTCGGGTTCGGTCGTTCAATTCGTCTGCGTTCAGTTCGTCCGTTCGGTTCATTCATTCGTTTGGTTCGGATTTGTTCGGTACGTTCGTTCGGTTCGTTCGCTGAGTTCGGACTCGGATGTTCGGTTCGTTCGTCCGAACAGGGTGTTCGGTTAGACCGTTTGGCTGTTCGGTTCGGCTGTTCGGTTCGTCCGTTCGGGAAGTGTTGTTATGGTGTTTTTTTTGTTTTTTAATTTTTTTTTTGGTTTTTTATTGGGTTTTCTTTTGTTCTTTATTTGGTTTTTATATGGGGTTTTCTTATTTTTTTTAATCTAATATTATATATATCTGTATCTGTCTACACTAAATCTAACCGCTATTAACTATTCTAAATGCTATGAAGTAAATGGATTATCTAATAAGTACACAGACCTACTCCTACAAACACTAAAACTAAATCACTAACGCTATCTCTATCACTAAGGTAACTCCTACAACTGTCTTCATCTATCTATCTATCCCCCCCATCCCATATCCATATCCATATATATATATGTATCCATATATATATATGGATATGGATATATATGGATATATATACATCCATATATCCATATATATGGATATATATATGGATATATATGGATATATATACATCCCATATATATGGGATGGGGGGGAATCACAAATAGAAGAGGAGTCTGTAGTGAAATACATACATTACATACTCAATGAGTCTGTACAGTGCATAACACAAGGTTTCAGTTTATGGTTTAAGTTTCATTTCATTACAAAAGTGAAATGAAACTTAAAGCAATCTAAAAATCCTACTCAACACCTGCTGTTCAGGAACAGTGACTAGCTCAGAAGGTGTTGGGAAGTGGGGAGGCAGATAATTAGTTTTGTTTCTTGCAAGCCTCTCCACCCCTGGTGCCTGGAAGTCTGCTCCTCAGTGACTGACACCTCCCTGTAATGTTTGACCTTCCAGTGAACCTTTTTTTGCCACCCGAACTCATCCGAACGTGATCCGAACTGTTCGGCCATTTCGCTGTTCGGTGTTCGGTTTGTTCGGTATGTTCGCGTTCGGGTTCGAGTTCGGTCTTCTGAACAGTTCGAGTTCGGGCCAAACTCTGAACTTCCGAACCACGTTCGCCCATCCCTAATGATAGGTATCCATGTTTTTGGAAGGAGGAATTGATGAAGAGGATGCTTGTGGTGATCCTATGTATTAGCTTCAGTTTCATCATAAAAATATTCTGTAAGCCTGCATTTTCTTTCAAATTATTTGGTGTCACTCTTCATTTGGGCTATATTATGTTCTCTAGGAGTTGGGCAGAAGTTAAGTCCCTTAGATAGAAGTCGGAGTTCGCTCTGTGATATGCTTCCATCAGTGAAGTCTATAACCAGTTTGGAGTTATTTGGATCATTTATACAAGTTACACTTGTATTGAATCTTGAAGACTTGAGAGGGGATTTTCCGAATCTCCTGTTTTTGGTGTGTCCATTGGTATATCTATATTTCTGAGTGTAGAGAAAGTGTCTATAAAAATAGATCCCTGTAAAACAGAGTTAAATGGAAGATGATACCTTAGAATGTCTCTTTTTAGTTTGATCCTTTTGATGGTATAGGTATTACGATAAATTATATGTCCTGTTCTGTTGATTTGATACAGGAAGTTCTCATAGTCATTTATGTTAAGATGGTGTTTCTGAAGCATTGCTCTTGTTGGAGGGCTTGTTTCAGTGTCTTCATCTTTTGAAGATTCTCGTTAATTATAGCAGATACAAAGGATATATTCAAGATATGTTTGTTTCTGTACCAGTTAGACGAAAGTAAAGTATCTTCTGGAATTGATGAAGGTACGAAGACCTCAAGTCCTTTAGGGATAATATGTACAGTTACATATACTTTAAGATGTTCTATAGTAAGTGCATTTTGTATGGCTGTTTCATTGCACTCTTGAGACTGTTTGGGCTTTATTAGGTTTGTAAAATATATACTTAATGTTTTTGTTTTAAGTGTTTCCTGTTTATAGTATTTTGTTGCATTGGGGGTCCCATCCCTAGTTTGTCTGTCAGTCTTAAAATACCCATGCTGACCACAGATGGCATACAGAATTAGGTTGTATTGCTCATCTTTGCACCTAAAATCTAAGAGCCAAGCTGAGAAGTGTGTGTGTGGTGATGGGGTTTTCTGTAGCTATTTAGAGTGGCATGTGGGGACGATGTCTGTCTGATTAAAGAAGAGATTACAGATGGTGCTAAATTCCTACTTATCACAAATCAGAGGCAGTAGTTCAGAACAGATACTGTAAATATTGGCTTCCCCACTAGACAGACTTGGTTTTATGCAGTGATGTTGTAGCAGGGCATGGTCATGCTGGGGAAAGTCCTTTCAGGACCAGCCCTGACAAGTCACTATTTGTTCAGAGAATTAGCTGTACAGTCAACATTTGTGGGAATTTAGCTCATTGCAATGCCCTTTTATTTACGTAGGGTGATTTCAGACGTTACGCGGCCCCGATTCACCACAGTGCATTCCCAGCAGTGGTGAACCGATCAACCATCCCCCGTGGTCAATAAAAGCCTCAAACAGATGTGACAGGAGCGGGACCATGGCAGGGAATCGGGCCACCAGATTACAGTCTGGGGTGGTGCAACAGACATGATGCCGATTCCCGGCCGTGGTCAAAACACGCAGAAGGCACTGAGGAGGGGTGGAACATAGACATGGGCAAAAGAGCGCAAACAAAGCCAAAAGCACCCACAGGGAATGCCCACACAAGGAAAATGGGAAGGGAGGGGGGAGAGGGAGAAGAGCCGCCGAGGTACCGCACACAACAAGCACAGAGACAATNCCCACACAAGGAAAATGGGAAGGGAGGGGGGAGAGGGAGAAGAGCCGCCGAGGTACCGCACACAACAAGCACAGAGACAATGAGGTCACAGTGGAACACACAGCACAAACACATGCCTGGGTGCTCACACCCCCACACGGGAAAGGCAGGGAAGGGAGGACACAGCGGGACAGACAACACACAAGGCACAACAGACACGGGGGGGGGGAGAAAGGGAGTTCAAGACAGGGAACACGGGGGAAACCGCCCAGGGGCAGGGCAGGACACAGGCAATGCCAGGCAGAACCCCCAAAACAGCACAGTCCACATGGGAGGTTGGGGCACAGGCACTGCGGGAGGCCACACAGAACAGGCAGTGGTCCGGGAATGGTCCAGGAGGCACACACTCACCCTGAGAGCCGGAGAGGGTGCCAATGAAGCATGCCCCGATGGTACCCCAGCATGGACATCTGGTGGGTGACAAGGTAGTAAGCCTCAAATGGATCCTGCATGGAGAGCCCCAACTACACATTGGAACGGGACCACTCACCCGACAGTGCCAACAGCTCCACTGCGAAGGGCTCAGACAAGCAGAAGTCAGAAGCCGGGGGCCACAGAAGGTGACCCAGCTCCAACAGCCGGTGATACACTGCCCCACGAGAGCGCTGATACCCACGGGCCCCATGCATGCAGCCAAAGTAGGACACGGCCAGGGCAGGGCCCCCTCTGCTAGACAAACCATATAGGTGGCCAGGCTGCACACAGGCAGACCAGACACAGTCTCTGCCACAGACCACCCCACATGCGAGCACCTTATCTCTGGAGGATGCCCCCATCGGGAAAGGGAAGCAGCCCCAGTGTCTCAGCATGCAGCCGGTAATCCCGGCCTCTCACCTCATAGCCAAAGTAACGAAGGCCAGAGCTCAGGCTCGCATAGGCACCCGACAGGCTGTCTCGACAGCTCAGGAGCAGTTGCATGGCCGGGGTATGCCACAGGTCACACAGGGACATGGTCTCACAGAAGGTCCACGTATGGGGGCCCCATGGGGGCCCGGAGCAAGGAGCCCAGTGGAAGCACAGCCAGCCATGGTCCCAGAAGCCAGGCAGAATGACACAATGGACAGGGGGCCCCCACAAGCCCCAGAGGGGCATGAGGGGAACCAGTGGAGTCCCAAGGCCGAGCAATATGACCACTGACTGCAACACAGCATGGCAACATAGCAGGTGTGGGATGCGGACCCGACACAGCTGCAGGAACCAAGCACATAGACAGGACAGCTGACACACTAGTCAGGTCGGCAAGGACACAATGTTGCCAACACAAGGAGGAGGGAGGTTGATGACAGCATAAATGCAGCTGCAGGCAGTACGCCCAGGCGTCCACTGGGCCATGTGCAAGGCCCCGGCCAGGGACATCAGGTGCGCGCAAGGGTCTGCCCCCTCCACACCGGCCTGCCCACCCTGCAGGTGTTGGTCAGCCCAGCCGGAAGGAGGATGCCACGGACCGACACAGATGCCCCCGTTCGGTTGTCGGGTCATGACCCGGGGGGAGGGGCACCGTGTGCCCTGGTCTATAATGTGGCTGGACGCACCCCAACTGGGACAGGGGGCAACATGGAGCAGGAAAGGTTGGGCGCCTGTGGAATGCACCTAGCACTCTGTGCCAAATGGTACCACTCGCACACCGATCAGCTGTGCATCCAGACTGCAGCAATTAACCTGGGTTCCCGCCTGCGAGTATGCATGGCCTGGTGCACTGCACAGGCCAGGAGAGCCCACCACTGCTGCAGGTGCTCTCTGGCCCAGTTCAGGTCACAGCAGGTGACTGAGGCAGACTGGCGGGCCCTGATCTGTGGCCAGAGCAGGGCTGCTGTGCTCCATGAGGTGGCCGGGCACCTCCAATGGTGGAGGGAGATCATGGCTGGAGCGGCAGCACATGCCCATGAGGACCCCCAACCCCATAGCACAGTGGGTGGCCATTGAGGTCTGGACCCTTGCAATACCCAACTCCTGCTGATCCATCTCGCAGCACTTCGGTGACAGGGTGAGCACCGTGTCCTGTATCCTCCAGGATGTCTGTGAAGGGCGTTCTCGTGGATCTATAAAGCCCTACACGGTCTGGGCCCCTCATACCTCAGGGACCGCCTCGCCCTCCACACCCCAGAGCGGCTCCTTCGGTCTGCCGGGGGTGCCTTCTTGGAGGTCCCCCATGTTAAACGGGGGGCCGCAATGGAGAGGGCATTCTCGGTGGCCGTGCCGTGCCTTTGGAACTCCCTTCCGGAGGAAGCTCGCCTGGCCCCTAGCCTGTTGACATTCCAGCAGAGTTGTAAAACCTGGCAGTTTGCCCAGGCCTTTGGGGAGGGTGGGGGTAGAGTGAGGGGTTTTTAGCTCCCCCACCTGATTTGTGATATATTATTTGTGATATTTATGATATTTTAGCCCTGTTTTAACATTTGAATGTTTTTATGAAATGTTTTAAATTGTTTTTTATTGTATTTTAATTGTTGGAAGCCGCCCCAGGCGGGGTATAAATTAATTAATTAAATAAATAAATAAATAAATAACGAGCAATCCAGCTGGTGGACCAGGAGGCCGTGATGGCCGGCTTCATGGCTGGAGGGTTCCCCAACTGCATGGGTGCCGTGGACAGCACCCACATAGAGACCCTCCACCCCTCAGCTGGGGAGGCCACAGAGTATGTTGACAGGCATGGGTACCACTCCCTGCAGCTGCAGGCTGTTGTGGACCACGGGGGTAGTTCCTTGACATCTTCATGGGCAACTCTGGGCGTAGCCATGATGCCCGGATGATGACCATCTCCCCCTTCTATGCCCGGATGTACTGCAGGGACTTTTTGGACATGGGGATGACCCGTATCAAGGGGGTGCTCATGCCCTCCTGTATCCTGGGGAACCCGGCCTATTCCCTCACCCGGTGGCTGATGAAGGTGTTCCCGGTCGCCAGGACCCTGGTGCTGGTGCTGTACACTTCCAGCCTGTGTGCAAGCCGGACCATAGTCGAGTAGACCTTCGGTGCCCTCAAGCAGTGCTGGAGGAGTCTCCCTGGCCAGCTGGACTTCATGGTGGACACCTCAACCCTGGTGATAGGGGCCTGCTGTGTTCTGCACAACATGTGCGAGACCGATGGGGAAGTCCTTGAATACCCCATTGCCCTCCCGGACCAGTGCCTCTGTATGTGAACGCAGACAACCCATGGGAGCACCGTTATGCCAACCGCATCCGTGCCGACCTGGCCACGCATATCAACCTGTAGGCCAAGGCGTGAGGGCGCGCAACCCTGACCCCACCACCCTGGGGCCCCCATCAGCTCCCTGGGTGGTCAGCTTCACTGCCAATGGCCAGCCCCCACCCCTGAACCCATGAACAGACCCACAGGAGGTGGGAGTGGTGTCCACCCATTTATTCTTGCACCCAAATACATGTGTCTCCACACCACCATCACCACCACACACCACACCACACTGGTGCGGTCCACCCCACCCTCAGACTGCCCTCCCCCGCATCTTCGGGGCACCCCCTCGGGCAACCTGAAGGTGCTACAGAACTCTGGGATCTTCCCCCCCATGCTGTATGTGTCTCCAATGGTGTCCTGGGAAGCCTTGGTGTCCTGAGGGGCCGGCGGTGGTGGGAGGGAGGAACTGGGACCTGAGGGGCCCCCCTGGGAGGCTTCTCCCTCCAGAGACCTACAGGGATGGCCTACAGGAGGTGGATCCATGGCCGCAGCTGGATTGGGGGCGGCTGGGGAGGCTGGGGTGGTGGTGGTGGCACCGAGGGGCCCGGTATGGGGGCCTGGGAAGGCAGGGTGCCCAGAAGGGCAGCTGCCATCACGTATGCACTCAAAGTGCCCATGTGCAGGAGCATGGAGGTCCCGATGTCATGGGACCTGTCCATCTTTGCAGAATGCTCCCGCACCATCCCCTCAATGGCCTGTTTCAGCTGCCCCATCACCTCTACCTGCCTGCTGTGGTCCCGGTGCTCCTGCCTCCCTTCCAGGCGCAGCTCCACTTGGAGCCTCCAGTCCCTTGCCTCCACCTCTTGCAGGGAGTGCTCTATGGCCACCTCCATGTGGTCCACAGCCACTATCATCTGCTCCCCATGTTCAGTTGTGCTCCGGACTATGTCCTCTGCCCATGCTGGAGGCCCGGGCCTGTGTAGCTGTGCCCCCTCTGGCTGTCCTGTAGGGTACAGGAAGGTTTGGCATTGAGAGCCCATCCCGGCCACTTCCTGACTGGGGACATGCCGGAGGTTCCCCCCCCCTGTTCTCCGGGTGTCCCCCTGGTGCACTGGGTCCCCCTCCAGGTCTCCCCAGAGGCCCCCCTCCTTGCCAGTGTGCCTCACCTGGACCCTCTGGTGGCTTCCGGGGCTGTTCTCTGCTGGCCTCCTAACCTGCCCATCTCTGCTGCTGGGGAGTGCCATGCCCTGTGGGGGTATGGGGGGTGTTGGCGGAGGGCCATTAGTTTGCCCACCTGGTCCCCCTGGCCCCCGTTCCAAGGTCCAGGGTGTCAGAGCCTTGGGGGGCCTGTTGCCTGCCCGGGACCCCCCTCTCCCCCCTTCACCCTTTGTCCTTCCCCCTTCCTATCTGCCTGCTTACCCTCGATGTCTGTCTCTGATCCCTCCGAGGCCACCCCTTCATGTTGCTGGGGTCCCCCTGTGACCACTAGCTGAGGTTGACCAGTGTGCCTGCCTCGGAGTCTGCCTATCTAGCCAGGGGGTGGAGGCTCCCCTGGATGCTGTCGGGGGGGGGCTGCCAGTCCCTGAGGTCCCAGGGTGTTCCTCCTGGGGGTCTGGGGTCCTGGAGCCGGTGTCTTCTTGTGGGGCAGTGAGGGGAGGGGGTACCTCAGCCTGTTCCCTGCCCTGGACCACAGTGCTTCCCCTGAGGCATGGGGTGACAATGGAGCCCTTCATGTGGAGTATGCAGTCCAGGACATCATAGTAGGGGGCGGTCTGGACTCCATGGCCGGACCACCAGTTGTTGTCCCATATGGCCTTGTACCCCCTCTTTAGCTCCTTGGTCTTCGAGCAGCACTGTGCCATGGTCCTGTGATGCCCCATCACCTCCATGTCCCGCACGATCTCCAAGAACACATGTTCATTGCGCTGATTGAATGCAAGCTCCAGTTGGTGCTCCAGGGTCTCCCAGATGTGGATGATGTCCTGGGTCTCCTTGTGCCCCCATTGCCCCCCTCTGTAGTAGGGCCTTCTCCCCCATGGACCCTCAGCTTCTCTTCCTCCTCCTGCAGCTCCCCCTCCTCGTCCGCTGCATGATGTGCACCCGTCTCCTCCGGGGGCTTGGGCTCCCAGGCCCGTTTCTGTGTCTGCGGGACGGGGGGGGTGTTGGTTGGTTGCTGTTCTGCCCCTGTCCCGCTCCCTCCCCCCCTTCCTGCCGCCAGGCTGGCCCCCCATCCCACATGGTGCCCCTGTGGCACTGAGTCTGCTCCCCTTCGGTCCCCTTACCCATTTCCGGGGTGCCTCTTCCCCCAGCCCAGTCGTTGTCCCCAGGGTGGCCTGTCCCAGCTGCTGCTGCTGCCCCTCCACCTCCTCCATGAGCAGCACAACCACCTCCTCCTCCACCTGCGCCTCCTCCTCTTCCTCCTCCCACCTTGCTCTGTCACCCACCTCTCTCCCCTCCCTTCCACCTCGCTCCATCCCACCATGTTTCTGTGCTGCTGTGTGCCCTTTAAATCTCCCTCTGTGGCCTGTGTTGTTGCTGGTTGCCTGGCAGTGACGCTGCATGCTTTGTCCCTGGCTGGGAATCATATTCTTTGATTCCGGCCAGTGGTTGCCATTCAGACGTTACTTTTTTTTGTTTCCCGTCAGGAATCTCTTTGACCATGCTTTCGGTGATGGTCCAGGCCGGAGGTCCAGAAGCGTGGTGAATATTAACTCCAGGTGGGTATTGACTGTGGTGAACATCTGGCACCCCCGTAACAGACGTTCAGGGCACTTTGTCCCCGCTGCGGGATTGACCATGGTTCACTGTGGTTCACTGTGATCTCATAACATCTGAAAAAGCCATAGTTCCACATTACCAGATCAATGTCTTGTTATAGATTTCATAACAGTCTCTGTGTAGCCTCTGTATAGTCTCTGTATCCTAAGCACTATTGCCCTCTGGCAACCCTAGCCCTATCTCTAGCCCTAGCTCAGACAGGCTCCTGCCTCTGACTGGCTACTCTGTCCCTTATACAGTTTCAGCCAATCTGTCCTAGTATAGTTTCTTACGTATTCATTCACAGTTCTCCACCAACACTATATGTATATACATAGTCCATACCAGTTTTTGCTTGAGGATTTGGCTCCACACTTTAAACCCTCCTCGCTGGGCCCATTCCCTCATCTGCCCAGGTAAGGCTCATGTAGTCTTTCTTAGGTTTCAGGTCCCTTATACACCATGTAGGTAAATGGGCACGAACCTTCTAGCAACTATCATTGATTATCTCTTCTGCTAGACCCCATGCCTCTCCATACTACCTAGTCTGTACAGCACACTGGTCAAGGCTCCTGCTGTAACACAACTCTCAGCAGTAGGGCTGAAGCAAGAACAGGGGCTCTCATTCTGTCAGGAAATACCAACCATTTGGGAGTGATTTGGACCTATTATTAGTAGTAGTAGTATAGTGCCAGCAATGTACATAACACTGTACAATCAGTAGTTCTAGACAGGTCCCAACCCCAAGGGGCTTACAATATGAGTGACAAGGAAGGGGGGCAAGGGAGAGGTGAACATCAGGAGAGGCAAGGATACATTTATGAGGTTGCAGGTGCACGTGCTTAACATTAGCCCTTTTCACACAGACACTCTAACAATGATAAAATGAATGTTACCTTTTAGTATACATGCTGCACGGCTGCAGGTGTGCTCTATGGGTGCCCTGAAACATGTATAATAAAATGCAACACCCATTTTATCACTGTTGGAAAACTGTGTGAAAAGGGCCTTAGTTACAGAGAAGAGATTCTTATCACTCATGATGAGCCAGGGAAAGTCTGAGTGAAGTGGTAGGTTTTAAGGAGAGACTTGAAAGTTGGGAGAGAGGGAGCAGAAGAAATGTATCTAGGGAGGGAGTTGCAGGCATGTGGACAGTAAGAGAGAAGGGCTGAAAACATTTAGAGGAGCAGAGAAGTCACAAGCAGGTGAATGTGGGGGCAGAGAAGGAGCAAAGCTCCTGGACAGGAATGTGGCAGGATACAAGAGCAGAGAGATATGAGGGGGGCAAGGCCATAAAGAGCCTTGATTGAAGGTGAAGACCAGGAGCTTGTGTTGAATGCATTCCTGTAGGGGTAGCCAGTGTAGTGCGGAGAGAGGAGGGGCTGAACATGGTCAAGCAATGGGCAAGGTGGATGACTTTGGAAGAAGAGCGTTGAATGGAGATGGGGGGGGGAATGAGATCAGAGTAGGGTAGGCCAGTAAGAAGGAAGTCACAGTAGTCAAGGCAAGAGATGACTAGAGTGTAACTAGGGTTTTTGTAGTTACAATATTTCTACTTTGTGCTATTTACAGTGTTTCTAGTACATTCAACAGTTACCATCTGCCCATAATTACATTATTGTTTACTCCCAGGTGCCTAGTTTCAAGTTTAACTTAATTTCTCATTGGAGACCTGATCCAAATACGCTGGAAGTGGATTTGCTAATGATCCAGAAGTACACCACAAATGACGGTATATCGGATAAATGTTAAATTTGTTGTGCAATATGGCAAAGTGGTATCAGTTGGCATTTTTATTAACCTGCTGCTATCGTATGTGCTTACTGATCAGTTAACCTATTTGATATCTATTATTTGAGACTCTGATTATTAGCTGCAGTTACAGAATTAACTATTCATTTCAGATCCACTGCAGACCAAACCATCCTGAAGGAACATGATGGACATTTTTTCCTGACACATCCACCAGGCCCACAATGAATCATGATGGTACAGCATTCTGTGGGGTAGAGCTGCAATGAGTACTTTAAAAAAACAAACACCCCAAATTGTTTACCCATTGGAATTATGGTGCCCGATTTGACACAGCAACATCAGCTACTAATTGGTACCCAATTAGTTCCTGAATTCCAGATACATACTGTACCAATTCAGTGTCCTCCCATTCTGATTAGTGGCCTCCCATACCAATATACTGATTTTCTATTGTCAAAATCCATTGGTAAGATGGAAAACCAGTAACTCACTAACAGTAATGCCCGACGCTGTGCTTGAGTACTAATCAGGCACCCAACGGGCTACTCAAAATTGTGAGTATTCCCTGTGTGCAGCAAATGTGCTACCCATTTCTGCTCTACTTTAGGAGCAGAGCTATTAGAGAAAAGGCACAGGGTAAATGCATTCGCGTACCCCTTTCCTGACATAACCCTACCCGCACAGATCATTGTGACAGCACAGCTGGTGTGTATTGTCTAAGCTCCTTTCTCCATGCTGCCTCTTCCTTCACTCCCAGTTTATAACTGAAAAAATAGTCAACACTGGCCACACTGCTGCAATATTTTCCCCTTCAAATGAATGGGGTGTGTGTTTGTTTGTTTTACAAAATATTCCACCGATACACGTCTTTTCCCTTCCTTTCCTGCAACACAAGAAAGCCATGAAAACCTCATTTCTCACAGATTACTAGGCACTGTGACAAACGCCTACATTCCCCTTTCTTAAAATAATTAATTCAAGGCTTCTGCTTATCTATTCTGCCACTCTAGAGATAAAAAAATTACATCGGGCACTTAGAACTGCAGCTTGTTCATTAGTCCAATCTAGGAGGTTAATTTATATAATCTCAACACACTCTTGTTCCAACCCCTTTGAAATACAGGGTGACAGCAAATAATCCCAGGCCAGCTAATTTACATTACTTCCTTCCTTTTTAAAGTGCATAATCAATGTTATGAATAAAATACCATTAATGAGGATTGGGGGGGGGGGGGCTGTCCCATGCCTTTTCATTCACTCTCTTTTAAAGCAATAGTTTAATCATTAAAAAAAAATTAAGTAGACATGAGATTGCTCTGATGCCCAAGTGACTTTATGGCACAGACAGTAAGGAAAATGTTTAAGTTCACTGGCAAGTTTCTCTTCAAGCAATTATTTTTCCTGTTTTCATAAGACTTTCACTCTCCATCTGATCTAAAAGAAAAGGAGGGAGGAGAATAAATAGTATTGAATTAATCACACTATCAACTGATTGATTTTCATTCACAAGGATAAATACTTTCACCCTTATAGAACTTTGATAGGTACTATTCACTGCTATGGGTACTTGTAATAGGATAGTATGTCTTGTTGTAAGGGTTTTTTAAAAACTACACTGTTCACAGGCTTTTCTCCCAGTACGTTTTTCTTTACAGTGTAGTCCTCATAACAGTACAGTATTTGACCCCCTTCTTCTGGGCTTTCCAGAGAAGATTGCCCCCTTTCCTCTCCAACAGTCTCTCTCTCTACACTGAAGATAGCTTGTCTGGCTCCCCCAGTCTGAGCTCCTAAACCTTCTGGGTGGACATTAGCTTTCTTCAGAGGAAGAGATGGACAAGGAAGGCTAATGCATTACTCTCCCCATCAGTGTGATCAAGGGCATGGAAGGGCGCCCGTATGAGGAGACGCTTGGTAGGTTGGGGCTCGACTGAGAGGAGATAAGATAGAGGTCTATAAAATCGTGAGTGGTGTGGAACTAATAAACAAGGAGCAGTTATTTACCCTCTCAGCTAGTACTAGAACTAGGGGACATTCAATGAAACTCATGGGTGGCAAGTTTAAAACAAATAAAAGAAAATAATTTTTCACTCAGCGTATAATTGGGTTGTGGGATCTACTGCCAAAGGCTGTGGTAAGAGCCAGTACTATAGTTGAGTTTAAAAGAGGTTTGGACAAGTTTCTGGAAGATAGGTCCATTAGCAGCTATTAACCAGAAAGGATCAGGAAACATGATGTGAGTGGGGGAAAACAACAGGGAATGGATCCCCATTGTGACCTGTTGGGTGCTTCTGCCAAGCCACTGTGTATGGCCACTGTTGGAGACAGAATGCTAGGCTAGATGGACCATTGGTCTGACCCAGTACACTTCTTATGTTTTTATGTTAGTGTGGGAGAGTTGGCAGGTCCTCATTTTCTGATTAATCACTGGAGTTAAAAGTTAAAGACCAGACTCCCATTTGGCTGCCAGAGCTTATCAAAGCCCATACTTTGAGCCTAATCCTGAAACAACTCTTGTGGAACAGAGATCAGTAACACTACTGATTTTGGCTTATTGCATGTATCATGTAAGCACCCATAAATCCTCTCTTTGAGCACCCTTCTCTTACTATTCTATGTTCACTTGCTTCTTTCATATATTTTAATTTATATGCTTTAATTTCATCGGGGCATAGTGGCTGAATGGTTGAGGTACTTCACTACATTGTTGTAGGTTCAAGACCAGGCTGGTATCACACTGTATACCCACTTCCATTCTACCCAGTTATGGATGGGTAACTGATCCATTGGACTGTAGAAGTCAAAGGTGGTTGGAGATGATACTGGCCACATCATTCCCTTGTGCACCAAAATCCACAGAAATAGGTGTGCCTTAAACAGACCAGTCTGAAGGACCCCATGGCTCAAGACAGACTTTGACTTGCTCTCATTAGTTATACATTTGTACAGGTGTCTAGAAGGATGGGGGCTAAATCGATTAAACAGGTCAGTGCAAAATGCAACAGTTCTTGTCCTACTACTAACGAACAACAATTTTGAGGGTTAAAAAGAGAAGCTGGTGGTGTTGGCCTTCATAATCATTCTTGAGGGCTTGCTAGTGCAGCCCCCAAGTCCAGGAGTTTTCAGTCACCAAGGTGAAAATTAGAAATCCATGTCTTTTTAAGCAGTGGTGACTTGCTCTGTCTCTGCCCTCCTCCATGACTGGGCACTCAGTGCAAGATCAGCTACTCTCCATGCTAGCAGTTTGCACTGGAAAGTTTGGAATATGGGACAGGGAGTGGGGTGACTCCAAACACCTTCACCCCAATAAACATGGGGCAAGACTCTAATGTGGATATAGCAATCACACAGTGTCATTTTGCTGAGCCCATGACAAACGTACAACAGATTTCCCCTCCCCACACCATCCCACACAGAAACACTAAGGCTGCATTCACAAGAGATGAAAAACCCAACTTAAACTGCTTCCCCAACATTTTTATTGCCTGTGTGAAATAATTAGTTCAGAAGATCCTGAGTGAGCAAGTTGTAAGTCACCCGCAACTACTAGCAAACTAAAAAATGAGGTTTAACAATTGAGCAAAGGCCCTCCTGAACATTGCTCATAATAAATTAAGGGGAATTCTTTCACTTTCATCCCTCAACTGTCATAGAGAAGAGATATCTGTGTTGAGAACAAGCCCATCATTTGGTAATGAGATCGGGGACGGGGAGTGAAACAGACACCAGATAAGCCTGCTAGGCTTGTTATGATATCGCATGGGCCTAACAGAGATGCTAATTTCCTTGCTACAATGTAACCAAATCAGAAGTGCTTCATCTGATGCAAATGTGCCAGAACAAACATTGAATGTTACTGTAACACACTCTTTGTTGAAATGTAACCAAAAGTATACACTGGATTTATAAGTATGTAACACTTTGAATGTAACTTTTGTGTAGGTCATTGTAGCTGTTATTTAGGACTATGTAGAATGTTAGAAAATTGGTAAGACATTATTTAGTATATGTGTTCATTCACTGAATCAAAAGAACAAAATGTGTTAGGAAAGATGGTCAAATTGGTCAGAGGAAGCAATGATGTCTGAGAGAGAGAACAGAAACCCCGTGTTCCTAAAACAAACTGAATAGTCTATAACTCACAGGAACATTGAGGGACAAAAGGAAGGTCATAAACTGATAACAGAGTTAAACTGTATGAGCAAGAGGAAGATGGCCTTATCAGACAACCAGATGCCTCTAAGAAGTATGTGGGCAACCCAGGGACAAAGAGTCAGGCCCCCCCTCCGGAGGGAGGGGTGGACCAGACCCTATCGGTAAGGGCAAACCCCCACACCAATGACTAAGCAGAAGGACCCCAATCATGGATCACCATAAGGGGAACATTCTGGAGTATAGGGCAAACAGCCCCTTGACATGGATAAGTAATAAGGAAAACCTGTATATAAGGCCAGCCTCTGGATCAGTTCTTTGCCTTTCAAGGTACTCGACCGCTTACCCTATCAGGGTGCCGGCAATATTCGGTGATTGGCCCTCTTGGAACTTCTCCCTAGGAAGTTCTGCAACTTGCTCCACAGCTAGGCTCTCTCTCTCAGCTTTGTTGGGCCCCCTGCCCACCCTCCTTCTGGAACCAGACCATTGACCTCTGATCATGTAAGAATATATGCTTTGTATGTATTTGAAGTAGTTAGGGTAGGTGAGTACAAGTGCGTTTTTATTAATTGGTATGTTAATCGTGTTGCTATCATTGAATAAAAGGTCTATTTGATTGAACAAACGGGTCATTATTAAAAATAGAAGAGGAGTAATTCCCCACCCTCTCAAACCCAGTAGTATTTCCACTTGACCCTGGGAATTGAAAGAGACCTGCTTCACCAGGGTGCAGAAAAGCAGCTGAACCCCTCCCAGACAGGAACCTGCTTCACCAGGGTGAAGAAAAGCAGCGGAACCCCTTTCATTTCTTTTCAGGCTCATTGAGAGTCATGGGAAAGCTTTACAGCACCCTGTTAGCTGAAACTGCTAGCCTGATTGTTAGCGCAGCAGCAACAGCACCCGACACAAAATTCAAAGCCAGAGTAAAATATGATAAGAGATAAGGTCCAATTGTTCTCTCCCACAAGAAATTTAAAATGTGAGAGAAGACACTTGTGAATGCACCTGATAACAGCCACTGAGGTCACTTTTACACGAGGTACAAAAGAGGCTCCTCAGGGAAAAATCTGGTGGGGGGTGTTTACACATCCCCCGTGCTACTGGAAGTAACATACTGCTCATTCTCAGCAGCGATGGCTGGAGACAAAAAGCTTTGAAGAGGTGCGTTCTTAAAGCCTCACTTTGCAAGCTTTCAGAATGTGCCTCTTCAAAGCCCCAGGCAAAGAGGTGGCACGTGACTTCCAGTAGTGCGCAGAACGTGTAAACGCTCCCCGCATGGTTTTCTTCTTGAATGCGGGGCTCCAGAGGTGCTTCTAAGCGCCTCATATAAAGGTGGCCAAAGAATGATGTGACATTAGCAGCTCATAGGGGATAATGCACAACAAGATTTAATGCAGGTTATGAAGATTTGGCAGCATGTATGAAAGATGATAAAGCATGATAAAGCACAATGGTACTCTCCTGCAGGTAATTAAAGAGCAGAAAGAAAAGGCTTGTATAAATGCAGCCAAAGCTCTTGGTAAGGCTGTGTATTTTGTTTATGTTTTCTGTTTAACTCAAACAAATTTTGTAATTCCTTTTAAGGTAAACAAAAAACATAAACAGAATTTAAAAACTATTAAATGTCATTTAAATCTCATTTACGGCTTCCCTTACAGTGCCTTTAGTGTGACTGTATTAGGCAAAACAAACAGTATATCAATTCAGGCCAGGGGGGAAGGGAGGAAATGGGGAGAGCATGATTGACATTCCTTCTGGATATTTGGGATCACTAAGGCATCACACAGTCCTACACACACACAAACAAGTCCATTTTTAAACAGGCATGGCTGGGGGGCAGGTCTGTGTTCTCTGGATGGAGTGCCTACAAATGTCTGGTGAGGGGATATCAAACGGACCAGGGATAGGTGCGCACCCCTACCCATGCACGGTTGGCCTGCCCCCGCATGGAGCATCATGGATTTCCCCCCGATGATCCATGCATGGGCATGAGTGGGCAGTGCATGAGTCATGGGAGGAGCATGCACCCACCTATGCTGCCTTGAGATGGGCTTTTGGATGTATGAGGGATGGGCAGTGGTGGCTGGTGGGACAGTGGGTGGGTTGAACCTACTGCCAGTAGCTTTGATGACAGCAGACCTAGGGGTAGAGCCTGGCCCAAGGGCAGAGCTGGGACGATGGTAGGCAAAGCTTTGGCAATGGTAGACAAGTGGCGTGGTTTAACCCAGCAGCAGCGAGTTCCCAGGGTTAACATTGGATGGGCATTACATTAATTAATGCTGGGAACTCCTTGCTGCTGCATGAAGCATTGCCACTGGGGGATAGAGGGTGCTCTTAATGGGTTCCTGTCCACTCTCTCTTTCCCACCAGGTCTGAATTAACCATAGCAGGCAAAAAAATTAGATCACGTTGTCATTGCCTACCTTTAATCTTAACCCTCTAATCCTCAATTATCAAGGCATCCTTGGCCACCTGAAGTCTTCTGAAGGTGTAGGCTTTGGGACAAGCCTTCCTTCTGGCTTGGAGAACTGGGAGGACTAAGTTAACTCCCTGTCCTGTGACAAGCCGAATCAGAAGAGAATGAAAGGAAATAGAAGGACAGGGCAGAGGAGAAGTACAAGGGAAAGGGTTTGGTTTTTGTGCATGAGAAGAGGAAGGGAAGAGATGGGTTCAGTGGGGGACAGGGCAAAGGGGTCTCCTTGTTGTCTCATTTTCTCTTCTGCTATGCTTCTACCTACTTTCTCCTCTGTTCACAAGGAGAGCATTTGCAGGTCTGTATAGCAACCAAACATGCCCCATCCAAACCAGCATCCCTAGTACCCACACTGTATTCCCAGCAGCCAAATGCCTGTCCAAACACACAGGCCTTTTAAAAAATGTTTGGCCGGTTGCAGGCCTATATAGCAACCAAACACTCCACATCCAAACCAGTACCGTCCAGTACCTACACTGTATCCCCAGCAGCCAAATAACTGTACAAGCAAACAGGCCTTTCTTTAAAAAAAAAAATCTTTGGCCAGTTTCAGGGCTGCATTATCACCAAACCAAGCCCATCAAGACCAGCATCTCCAGTACCTACTCCATATTCCCGGAAGCCAAATGCCTGTCCAAAGAAACAGGCTTTTAAAAAGTTTGGTCAGTTTCAGGGCTGCGTTGTCACCAAACCAGGCCCATTGAGACCAGCATCTCCAGTACCTATACCATATCCCAACAAAATTCCAGGCAAGATGCTCAAAAGCACACAGTCACAAACACAGAGGCCATAAATTACTTTCTAGCAGGGAGCAGCAGTGAAACAGCGAAGTGACCATTTTAAAAAAGAGTAGCCATGACCAGTAGACCCACAAATTTTACAAAATGGCCTCTCTAATCATGCTTGGGAGGGGGAAAGGAAAGCAGCAGTGCATCGCGCAAACAGAGAACAAGTAGGGATGGGCGAACAGATCGTGGTTCGGGTTCGGCCGTTCGTTTCGGCTGCGTTCGTTTCGTCCTTTCGGTTCGCCCGTTCGGTTTGGTTTGTCAGTTCGAATGTTTGGCCGTTCGGTGGTTCGAATCGAAGGATGAGTACGGATTCGGTATTCGGTTCGGTCTGGATCTGTTCGGTCTTTAGTTTGGTGCAATCAGGAACTGAAAATGACATTTAGTTTTTGAAATAAAAGGAAAATATGAAAAAACATATTTCTGGCTATAACATTTTTGTTTCTTATTACTTTTTGAAGAAATTTGGGGAGATTGTACTCCCAATTGAGGGCACCAGGTGTACTAAAATTCGGTACTATTAGATAAAGGAGACTGATTTAAGAAACAATTGAATGTTGTGATTTTAAGAAAAGCTCCATACACATTCTTGACTACAACTTCTTTATCTTGCATCCAATGTTCATTAAACTTGTGCATATTACATCCCTCCTTATGTTTAATATTTCTGCTAATATTAGGAAAGAGTAGATAAAGGGTCCCAAGGGTATAAGACATTAACCTGAAAATACATTTCCAGCTGTTACATTTTGATTTTCCATTCTGTTTACAGGATATTTGATAGGAATGTATCAAATATCTTTTCTACCATTACAGAAAATGTACAGGAGATTTTTATAAAGGGACCCAATTATATAAGCAATAGATTTTGTCCCCATGAAGATCATTATTCAGATGAATATCAGCATATTCAGTGGCAGTCAGAGGCAGGCACCCTACATGGCAGGGGGAGAGAGACTGTATGAGGAAGGATGTGGAACAACCCCAAAGACTGACAGACACATTCAATGACCAAACACATTACTGCAAGCTTCTAGCTTTACAGGACTAATTGGTAGTGGTTTCGAGGTGGGCATAAGGGGCGGCCCTGTGGCGGGCATAAGCAACATAACTGGGACTTCTGAGATAGCATCCCAGCAGTCAGGAGACATAGTTTAAACACATCCAGGCTGGCCAACTATCAATCACATCCTGCAGCACTGAGACAGAGGACATAAGAGAATTTCTATTGACTCTTTCCTAAACAGATGCTTCTGACTTCCCAGAAACAAGTGGGGGAGATATGTTGGGATGGTCCCAGCACAGAATGAGGATATTTGGTTGACACTTCTGTTGGCCAATTTGCATCACAAACCGATCTTATACCACAGTGACATAAGAGAATCCCAGGCATAGGCCCCTTCTCTACATTTGTTGTACAGGCATATAAAATTGGGACCCTTTAAAATATCTTTCTGATATTTGGCAGAGATGATCAGGAAAGTGAAATATATAGTCCTGCCAAATTTCATGTACACGGATTGGACTACAAAGATGTTATAGTCAGACATACATTTATTTGTTAATTGCTTATACCACCAAGATCTTTTGTCCAATCCTTCTGAAACTTGGCAAAGATAGTTACTATGGGAAGGGGTATAAACTAAACAAGTTTCACCTACATTAGATGTGAGGCAAAGAAGTTACAGCTAAGAATGTATATGTAGAATATTGCAAAATACAATAATTCAACTGCTTCTAAAATATTATTCCTTTATCCAATCGTTCTGAAATTTGGTTCACTTAATGAGTTCTATTGGAGGTAGAGGAGTCCCAACTTTTAGCCACATACCTTAAAAAACAAAGAAGTTACATCCGATAATGTGTTTTCCATTGAAACCAATGGAAATTCAATTCCGTACTCACCGAATGCATCCGAACTGAACATTCGAATTCGAGTTCGGTTCGAAAGTTCAGTTCAGTTGACCAAACTATTCGAGTTCGGTCCGAACTTCCGAACCGCGTTCGCCCATCCCTAAGAACAAGCAAAGCAAACCATTTTACGGCAACAATGTTATGTGCAATCCTTAGCACACCATTAAAACAGCAGCAAGGATTTCTACTTGTCCCCCAAAACATGCTACACAGCTCTGTTGCAATGTAAGAGGTAGCTTCTGCTGCAGCTAAACATGGAGCATTTATGCAAGGACTAGCCATTAGTGAAAAAGCCTGCCACAACATCCCACCAAACTGCAAAGGGCGGGGGCATTTTAAAATGCAAGGAACATTCCAGCAAAGATTGGAAACCCTTCCATCCAAGCCCCTAGGTCCCCAACCTGTAAAACAGAAAGCAGACAGTTTACGTCAAAAACAGACAAGAAAGAGACCAATTTTAACCAAGAGTAGCCATGGCCAGTGGTGGTCCCAGAAAATGGCCATGGCCTTCTCACATGCTTGGGGGGGGGGGAGGTTGGGAGAGGAAACCAGCAGTGCACATGCAAACACGAATACAGAACAAGCAAAAGCAAACCAGATCTTAAGCCAACTCAACCATATTATGTGAAGTCTTAGCACACCACAAAAGCAGCACCGAGGAATTCCACTTGTCCCCCAAAACATGCATCACTGTTCCAGCTCTGTTGAAGCCCCATTTCCCACAGCAGCCCCCTTAACACCCAGCCCCATTTTCATCAGTGTCTCCTAGCAGCCCCATTCCCCCAGCCCCATTTTCCCAGTCCTCCACTCCCCCATTCCCCAGTGTCTCTCCCAGACCCACCCTGTGACACCCCCCCCCAAAGCCAAGCCATTAGCCAAACAGTACATAGTCAAGAAAATAACTAACTCACCAAAGGGCATGTGTCTGATGCAGGTCCAGCAGCAGCATGGGATAACAAAGCCACAAACAAGCCAGGCCAAGCAGTCAGGCCATCTAGAACTCTCCACAAAAATGTATTTATTTTATTTATAATAAAATTTGTATGCCACTCCCTCCTGGTAAAAGCATCTCGGGGCGGCTAACATATTAAAACAATTTAAAACACCAATAATATGATTTAAAACACTATTAAAACACAATATAAAAAACAACATACCCCCCACCTTAACCCAACCCACCCACCTCCTCTCCCTCAGGAAAAGCATGGCAGAATATCCAGGTCTTACATTGTCTATGGAAAGAGGGGAGGTTGGTAATCAGGCAGACCTCCAATGGGAGGGAGTTCCACAACTGCGATGAGGCCACAGAGAACGCCCTCCGCAAGGTCGACACCCAAGAAACCTCAAGGATGTCGAGTAGGGAGCCCCAAGTCGACCGCAGGTGCTGATCCAGGTCCTGGAGGGTGAGGCGGTCCTGCAGGTAGGTGAGGCCCAGGCTGTTCAGGGCTTTAAAAGTCAACACCAACACCTTGAATTGGGCCTGGAAGACTATAGGCAGCCAGTGCAGAGAGCGAAGCATTGTTGTAATATGCTCGCGTCGGCCCTTCCTCATTAGGAGACGAGTCGCTGCATTCTGCACCAGCTGAAGCCTCCGAACCAGCACCAAGGGCAGCCCCACGTAGACTGCATTAGAGTAGTCCAATCTTGAGGTAATAAAAGCATGGATGATTGTGGCTAGGTCAGAGCCCGAGACATATGGCCGAAGCCGATGCACCAAATGTAATTGGTGAAATGCCCCTTTCACCACAGTCGCCACCTGGGCATCCAGGTGGAGCTGCGGGTCCAGGAGCACCCCCAGACTCTGAACCTGAGACACCAGGGCAGGACGGGTGATGGGATCCACCACTCCCCCAGCCTTCCCCATGACCATCACCTCTGTCTTGTTGGGATTTAACTTCAGATGCCTCACCTTCATCCAATCCTCCACAGCTGCCAGGCATCAGGTAAGCACTGAGACTGCTGGGCCTGAGTTGGATGGAAATGAGAGATAAAGCTGGGTGTCATCAGCATACTGATGACAACATTCGCCAAACTCCCTAACAACCTCCCCCAAAGGCTGCATGTACACATTGAACAAGAGAGGGGACAAGATCGAACCCTGCAGAACTCCACACATGAGGCCCCAGGGAAAAGGTGAAAAATCACCCAGGACCACACACTGGACTCTCCCAACCAGGAAGGAGCAGACCCGCTCAAGAACGGTCCTACCAATCCCTGCCTGGTCCTGTAGCCGAGTCACCAACAACTCATGGTCAATGGTATCAAATGCAGCCGATAGATCTAATAGGATCAACAGAATTGAATGACCCCGGTCCAACTCATGGGAGAGGTCATCAACCAAGGCCACAAGTGCAGTCTCCGTGCCATATCCAGGGCGAAAACCTGACTGCGAGGGATAGAGAAAGTTAATACAGTCCAGATGTGTCTCCAACTGCCAAGCCACCACCCACTCAATAACCTTCCCTAAAAAGGGAAGGTTAGAGATCAGCTGATAGCTGGCCAGGATGTCAATATCCAATGATGGTTTCTTGACCAGGGGCCGCACCAGAGTCTCCTTAAGGCACTCCGGCACCCTGCCCTCCCCCAGGGAGGCATTGACAATCACCGCCAGCAACGACCCTAATGTCTCCCGGCTGCCCTTCACCAGCCAGGATTGGCATGGATCTAATTCACAGTAAGTGGCTCAGACAGACCCCAACACATCGCCTCCATCTGAGGATGACACATTCTGAAATTGAGCCCACAAAACAGGACAAGATGGGGCTTCTACTGCCTCTGGTTCACCCACTGCTAAAAGTGTTGCATCAAAACTGTGGTGGATCTGAGCAATTTTATTGCAAAAAAGTCCACAAACAAATCACAGAGGGCATTCGAGGACTCTAAATCCAGGTGGAGGGAGTTGGACTGACCAGTCCTCTCACCACCCAGAAAAGCTCCGCTGGGCATGACTTATTTTTATTTATTTATTTTCAAGCATTTTTTCTTAGCAGACACAATGAGGGCAGCAAAGAAAATTGGTGCAGAACCAATTTGGATGGTTTGCCCCCAATGGCTTATGGAACCTAGAAGGTTCCAAACTGCTCTAGGGGATGTATCCTCTGATCTCGATGGCTGCTCACTCAATGACCTCGTGTCCATTTTGAATTCCATGTTGGTGGAGGCCATTGACCGGGTGGTTCCCAGGCATCCGCTCCTGAACCACTAATAACGCAGGTCCTCATGGTATACAGAGGAGCTGCAGCAGATGAAGCGGGAAGGGTCGCGGTTAGAGAGATGGTGGCATCATTCGTGTGCTGAAGTTGACTGATTGAGGCATAGAGTCTGGTTCAGGAGCGGATGCCTGGGAACCACCCGGTCAATGGCCTCCACCAACACGGAATTCCACATGGTCACGAGGCCTGATCACCATTGTGCCAAAAGAGGAAAGCTCTTTTTTAACCCCATCCTAAGGGGTGGGGTACAGGCAGGCAGCCTGGGCCCTCAGCAGCAGCAGCTGTGCACAGGCACACACCCAAATGTATCTGCCGTCCAGATAGCATCTTACACAGCAGCCCATAGGGCTCTATGGAACACTGCCCCCACTGATGGGGAAAAGCAAAGTGCTTTTCCCCATTCAGGCAGCATGGGTTCTAATCCCAGATGACCAAAGCACTTTTGTCCCTTAAGGGACTCCTTAGAGCAGGCTCAGCAGGAGGCAGTGGCCCCACCCCCTCAGCTCCTCCTCCTCCATGAGGCCTCCAGCTCCTGCACATGTGCCCAGAGAGGCACAACAGCAACACTGAACACTGAGCTGATGCTGATCAGCTGATTGATTGCTGAATGTGGAGGACTCAGAACAAGTCTGGAGTGAGTTGCCAGCTACCTAACCCCCCCCCCCCCATCCTGCGGCGCCATTGAGACTCAGGTGTGGCTTTCTTTCTTTCTTTTTAAAAGCATGAAGAGCGTGTTAGGGGGATCAGGTGAGGAGGGCAAGTGCCCCTGGTGCCCTGCAATGTTCACCACCCTCTGGGGATGAGTAAATCTGTGTGGGTGAATCTCATCTAAAATGGCCAGAATTCCTGTGATAGGGCTTCGTTTGGTGACAGAAGAACTTGGAGTAGCCAACAGGGATACAAAATAGAGGGGGGCGGGAGGTGGACTGTGAAAGCCTTATCAAATGAGGCTAGCTGGCTGCAGCTGCTCATCTGTGTTTGGCATATCTATTCATCCTTTGTTTCCAAATCATTTAAATCTCCTGTTTCTGTATAATCCAATTAAATTTCTTTTAAGTGATCCCCCCCACATCTGTTAGAAAAGTGACTGGACAAAGACTTCCCTATGCAGCCCTTTTCCTCCCTTCCAGTGCTCCTATGCTGCCCCTCTGTGAGTGTTAGATCACATTGCATTCTCCCATTTCCTAACCTAGATTTAGTAGGATTATACAGAGAAAGGAGATTTAAGTGAATGAATGCACACTGAACTAAATGGAAAATGAAATTTTAAATATAAAAAAAAATGAAATTAAAAACAAAACTGACAAAATTCAATCTTAAAATTTTTTTTTAAATGAAAATATTTCCTCCTGCACATCCCTGGTCCCTGGAATCTCAGGGTCTAGCCCAGCAGGTTAAGTAGTTCAATATTCCCTGTCCCCGTGATTGGTTTATTAGTCCTGGCCACTAGGAATTTTAATTTCAGACCATGCTGGAATACTGAAAGACTAGATCACTGCACAGAATGTTACTTCTTTTCTAACAATGCTTCTGATTGGCTCAGGTAAATCACACAAAATTTTGACACCACATAGTTACATGGGTAAACACAGACTCACCTAGATAAGTTTATATTAATAGTTTAAACATCCACGATGTAACCTAATATTTCTCTCATGATGATGGGCTTGTGGGTCCCTTGGACTGTCATGAGTATCACCCACCAATGTGGGGGAAGTACTTGGGGCAGTGAGGGCAACCAGTTGTGAATTAGATCCTTGCCCGTCCTGGCTGGTGAAAGCCAGCTGCGAGATGTTGGGGCCATTGCTGGATGGGGATGTTAACGCCTCCCTTCGGAAGGGTAGGGTGTGGGGGTGTTCTTAAAACAGGTTGTTCAACCTTTGCTTAAGAAGCCATCTTTGGACACTAACCCCCCCAGTCAGTTATCGGCCTGTCTTTAACCTTCCCTTTTTAGGGAAGGTTATTGAACGGGTTGTTGCCCAACAGTTCCTGGTTCATCTTGATACCATCAGATTCCTGGGCCCGTTTCAGTCAGGTTTTTGTTCTGGGTATGGCATGGAGACTGCGCTTATGGCCTTGGTCAATGACCTGCCCATTGACAAGGAGAATTCTACCCTGTTGATGTTGTTAGATCTTTCAGTAACCTTTGATACAGTTGACCACGAGGTGTTGTTGACACAAATATGGGATGTGGTGCGGGACTGCTCAAGGTCCCAGAGAGTGGTGATGGGAGTCAGGCCCCCTCTAGTCAATCAGGTCCTTAGCCTTGGAGTACTTCTGGAACCCTTGCTGCACCTAGATCATCAGTTTGCGGTGGTGTCTAGGAGTGCTTTTCACCAACTCCATCTGGTGGCTGTGGCCTATTCTAAGAACCAAGGAAGCCAAAAACTATTGCTTAGCGAAATGGGAGAATTCTTATTTGATAGGATGGGGGCTGCCAAAATGACTTCTGTGCATTCTGCCTTTTATGATCTTTCTGTTATTGAACAGGATAACATAATCCAAAAATTGGATACATTTCGTACAGATCTTACCATGGGAACATTAGAATACAATGCCCGGGCTGGGCCTGGGGAAGGGGTGCAGCAGAAGGGGGAGCAAGATGATCTGATGCTAGTCAGATATTTGTCTCCTTCAGAGATGGGGGAACTGGTAGATACAATAACCCCAGAAGGTGACAAAAGAGCAGAATTGGATGGTATTGAGGAAATAACCATACCAGGTAGAAACAAACCCCTTAACCCTGTAAGCAATGTGGTTGTGCACGATTTGGCACAGCTGCAGATTCAAGCAGATTTAAACCAAGATTCACATGAAGGGGGAGGGGCTTCTTGACAGCTAGGGGACAAACTCAGACTAGTGGACAAGAGGAGATCTTCAAAGGTGGGAGTTAGAGCTGGACTGGTGGATAAAATTAAGCTAGTCTCCTGGAATATTGCAGGGCTACGGGCGAAGCTGGGGGATTCAGATTGGCTTGATTATATAAATCAGTTTGACCTTATATGCCTACAGCAAACTTGGCTATTGTCAGTTTCGAGTGTAACATCTGTTGACAGAGTGGGGAAATTTCGCATGCTGTTGCATGGGGGCCAGAAATTGAGGAAAAAGGGCCGTGTGTCGGGAGGGTTGGCCTCCTTGGTGGCTGACTCCCCGGCTTGGTCATTTCGTGAGCTACCTACATCTAGACCAGAGCTCCAAATGGGCCTGTTATATATATCAGATAAGGCTCAATTTGCTATAGCTAACATCTACATTCCACCCTCCTCTTCCAAGTATTATAAAGAGGATGTGTGGGCCATGCTGGAAGATCAGATTAGTATGGTAGAGGAGGCATTCCCAGGGGCGGGATTGGTGTTGATGGGTGATTGGAACGCGAGGATTGGCAATAGAACTGAGGAAATAGGAGGGGAGATGGAAGATTTACCTTTCGCCCTTACTCAAGCACTCAGTCGGAATTCTCATGATAAAGTTAGAAATGAATCTGGGCAAAAGCTTTTAGCTCTAACACAAGCCTTAGATCTTGCCCCACTGAATGGTAGTTTTTTGATGATGCTGATGGGGATTTCACCTTTGAGAATTCACAGGGCCAAAGTACGGTTGATTACATTTTTGTAGACTCAACTACTTGGGGGAATACAATGAGGTTCTCTGTAGTGGTAAGAGTGGAAAGTGACCATAGGGCCTTAGAAGTCCAGATTGTGATGAATAGGGTGTCTTCACATTCAGATAAGTTATTGCATGATACAAGGAAGATCCTGGTTGTTAAAAGGTGGAACCAAGTGACACTCCTACAAGCGATGCAGACCCTCTGCTATTCAATTACCCTGTGTGAGTTAGGTCAATCCCTGCTCCAGGAAGGGGACATGGTGTGTATAGGGCACAAACTTGAAGAGATAATGGAGTACCTATCTGAAAACCTCCTTATGACTCCCTATAGGCCTCCCTCTGGGTCAAAATTTGCGTGGTTTGACAGAGAGTGTAAGTTAATAAAGAAACAACTCCTGGCTGTAAAGAAAGAATGGGCCAAGTCGCAAAGGGATCTGGTTTGGTTCTGGTTCCAAGCTCTAAAACGGGATTATAAAAAGCTTCTCAAAGAGAAGAAATCCCTTTTTTATGCAAAAAAAGTGGGCAGAACTAACGTCAGCCGCATCCACTGGGGATACCAAAACATTTTGGAAACTTCTGAATGGGATAACCAAGAGGTCACAGGATGTTGGCCCCTCCTGGGTTACCAATGCTAGTTGGGAACAGTTCTTTGGGGAACTGCACAGAGTTCGGGATGGGATCTCTCTGGATATTCCAATCGATATGACAGAGGCGACTCTGCCCCTTATTGAGTTGCACCTTCCGGAAATAGCAAGAATGATTATGGCTCTAAAGGATAATAGGGCCCCCGGCCCTGATGGGCTCTCAGCTGAGGTTTTGAAGGCAGCACCACAGTGGTGGGTGCCAATCCTATGCTGGGTTTTCAATATGATCTTTCAGGGTGGCTCAGTTCCTCAAAGCTGGGGAGTAAGTTGGATTCTCCCCATCTTTAAGAAGGGTAATAGGAGGGACCCGAGCTGTTATGGGCCCATAAGTCTTTTGCTGGTTGTAGGAAAGCTCTTTTCCTCTATTTTCTGTCAGCATTTGCAGGAATGGTCAGAAAGTAAGGGACTGATACCTCAAGAACAGTTTGGCTTTAGGGCTGGAAGGTCTATAACCAATTGTGTCTTTATCAGGACACATCTAATTGCTAAGTATGTTAAAATTAGATCTGGAAGGCTGTTTATGGCTTTCATAGATTATGCAAAGGCCGTCGATTCTGTGCCGCGAGAAATGATGTGCAGTAAATTGAGAGGGTATGGTATAGACTCTACTCTGTTAGCTATCATAGCTATCGTATCATATCCATGAACATAATGTGGCCAGGGTGAGGGGCCGGCCTCTGGCTCTTGTGAGTGCTGCAATCCCAATTAATAGAGGTGTTCACCAGGGTTGCCCCCTGGCGCCCCTCTTATTCAATCTTTACATGGCTGACCTGGTGGCTGCTCTTAAAAATAGTGATATACATCCGCCTAAGATTCAGCAGTATCACCTGTATGCGTTATAGTATGCAGACGATCTGGTTCTTTTTGCCCAAATTGAAAAAGGCCTTAGAACAGCCATCACTAGGCTAATAGAGCATTCTAACATTAATGGCCTTGAAATTAATGCAAGTAAGTCGAAGGTCATGATAATGGGGAGAAGATTTCATCCCCAAAACTGGGTGGTGCAGGGCTACTCCTTTGAGCCGGTGAAGATGTTTTCATATTTGGGGATTTGCCTTACTACAAAGGGTACATGGCTGCAACGTATCAACCTTAGAGCTCGTGTGGCTAAAGTTGCAGCAAAGGTGATGATGAAAGCTTATAATGCCTCATATGGATTTCCCATTTCAACAATCTTAAAGGCTTTCCAGGTTAAAGTACACCCGATGTTAACTTATGGTGCAGAAATTGCTATTAACAAGGAATGTCTGGCTTTATAGAGGGTCCAAAATTATTTTCTTAGAGGGATCCTTAGGGTAGGGACTAGTACACCGAGCGCAGTTGTCTGGGCAGAGCTGGGAGTGCTGTCGATTAAGCACCATTGTAGGTTGGTGTTCCTTAGGTATTGGCTCAGGACCCTGGAAGTCTTTCCGGATTCCCTACAGGCTTTGTGCTTGGGGGAAAAGTTGAAGCATGAGGGAAATCAGGTGTATCCATGATTAGGGCATTTGGCGGGATTGCTACGCCAGTTGGATTTTTCATTTCAATGCTTTCAGGGTCAGTCGATCCCCTTTATGGGAAGTATCATAGATCAGAGGTCAAAGGATGTAGCAATGCAGGAAGATCTGGCGACTCTAGGGACATGGAAGGTCGCTCCTCTTCTGGCTGCTAGTAAGATCTGCTTCAGAAGAGAACTTTATTTGGATGTGCTGAGCAATAAACGATTAAGGCGTTACTATACCCTGCTACGTTTTGAGATGATTCATTCTGCAATCGTGGAGGGTAGGCTAGCCAAGATTCCCTATGATGAGCGGAAGTGTCATTGCTCCCTGGCAGAAATTGAATCATGGGACCATATTCTTTTTAGGTGTCCCTATTACATCTACTTGAGGGAGACCTGGTTGGTTCCAGTGTTAGCGGGCAGGAACTTTAGTTATACGGATCGCTTTGTTTATTTGACGACTCTGACACAGCCTAAAGATCTATGTGCTGTTGCATCATTCCTTCTGCTGGCAGACAAAAGACAGACAAAAATCTGTAATCAGTTATTAAATCTGGGAAAGCTTAGTAGACACCAGGCTCAAATGTCTGGTGTGGTTACCAATTAGGCAATATGGGCTATTAGTAAGGCAAAGGGTCCCCTCTTCTACAGGACGCTTCCAAGGAATTTATTGTACGATAGCTTCTGCCAGATGTACTCAATATATGAATGATATTTCCTTAGTATGATTTTGGTCTGTGATAATTATTGAGGATTGTTTGACCTGACAGTATTTGGTATGCTTACTGCCCGGCCATTTTGTATGTTTAGTTATGGGCTAAGACATTGCTACCAATAGTTATTGGAATTGCCCGCATGGGTCCTCATGGTTCAAAGATTGTGTATTGTACTTTTTATATTTCATTTTTATGTCCTTATTAGCTGTATGGCTGTGTACCTGTCTGGCTATGGTGGAAGCCAGTATCAAATAAATAATTTTGATTTGATTTAAGAGGGGGTTTACAGTCACCTTATAGGCAGGTTTCAGCTAACTTCAGCCCATATGCATGGCGTAACTACCTTTATAATTGATTGTCATCAGGGAACAAGCTCTGCCACAGTAAACCCCGTGGAAGAGAAAGGCATTTGGCGTAGATATTTGCCCTATACTAGGGCATAGGGGGTAGAGGCTGTATTAAGCCATATATTCCACATGGTTGTTATTTTATTATGAGTATGCTTGAATATCTAGTTTGTGACTCGCGGCTGGGGTCGAAGCAGCCGGACAACCAAACTAATCAACAAACTAGAATTGGCCATTGAAGCAGAATGGAGGTCAATGTATGGTGACTAAATGCGGTGGTCATTGGTTAACACCAGTCACTGGCTTCATCTTGAATTGATATTGAAATACGACACCTGGACCAGTATTTGTTGCTGGCATATATTAACTGCTGTATATGATGACCATTATTCTTTGTATATGTTTTATTGTTGTTGTGTGTTTTGTTTGTTGGGCCATGGCGAGAGCCAGTGCCTTTAATAAATATTTGAATTTGAACTCCATCTGGTGAGGAGGCTGCAGCCTTTTTTGTCTGATTCGGATCTGGCCACTGTCATCCATGCTTTCATCACCTCAAGGCTAGATTACTCCAAATGCACTCTACGTAGGGCTTCCCTTGATGGTGGTTTGGAAGCTGCAATGGGTGAAGAATGAGGCAGCTTGCCTCCTTGTGGGGACAAGGTGCCAGGATCACATTACACCAGTGCTCTGAAGTCTGCACTGGCACCCTATAGCTTTCTGGGTGCAATTCAATGTTCTGAATTTGACCTTTAAAGCCCTAAATGGTCAGGGCCCAACATATCTGAAAGAATGCCTGTCCTTCTATGTCCAACTGTAGCCCCTACGATCGGCTGAGGGTACCATCTGTTTCTCTTGTTGATACACTAAGGGATTGTAGGGGGGTATTCTCAGTTGCTGCCCCGGTGCTATGGAACTCCCTTCCCCTGGAGGTTTGTTTGAGCCCAAGCATCTTCCAAAGGCGTTGTAAGACATTTCTGTTTGATAAAGCATTTGGCAGGTATAGGGTTGGTGCAAGGTTAGGGTTGGTACGGGAATAGGGTTTGTAGCATTTGGCAGGGGGTTGGTGGGTGGGTTTGGGGTAGGGATGTAAGGAATGGGGAAGTGGTATTGGGTGGGTTATTGGGGCGGGTTGTGGGTTGGTTGAGGAGGTTTTGAAGGGTTGTATTTTTCATGTATGTTCTTATATGTTATGCTTTTATTTTGTAAGCTGTCCTGAGCCTTTTTGAGGGAAGTGCAGGGAAAAAAATGTATATACATGTTAAAAAGGGTACCCATTTTTCATTCTTTTCTTGGGGTTGGCAGATATAGCATACACAGATGTTAGTGTTCACTGCTTTTCCTCCATAGCCATCAATGGGTAAAACGCAGAGAGCACGGGTCCCTGAGGAGAAGTTAATGGAAGTGGTTCCACTCACTAAAGTCTTCAAGTTAGTCTAATACAAGGCATAAAGAGAACATGTGAATGTCAGTGTAGCAATCTCACAGATAAACATTTAGGTTCCCATCCTATATTTGACTCCGTTTGGGCACAGTAGTCAACTATATAGAATTAGCTTCAGGATCAGGCCCAAAAACCTTAGAATATTTCAGGTAAGTTCTGCTAGCAAAGGATTGGTAGGAGAAAGGACTCCAAAGTAGAAGACTCCCGGGCCTTCATAGATTTGATAATAGGATCAGGGCCTACATTTTTCCTCCCTTTTTGTGGATTTCCTTTTCCTATTTAGATATAAAATTATTTTGCCTCAAATCTTTTCATTAGTATGTTGGGAACATTTTAACAGCTGCCTAGTAACTGTAATCATATTCTCTTTTCCCACTTTTGTTACCTTTTGAGGCATAATCATCAAACTAAATGGAGCTACGAATTGCCCCTGCACAAGGCAGGCTAGTGGAAACAACTCTCTTTGGTGCCATGTCGTTTCGAATGTGCTACATGGGGAAATACTGATATTGGATTTGTGGTGGATGCGTACCTCCGTGGAGGAAACAAACTCCTATTACAATGGCAAACTTGCTTTCCCCATGCTGAAATCACTTGTTCAAAACAAGTCAATTTTTAAAAATAATAATAATAATATTACCGACCACACTCAAAAGCACTTGATATTCAAAGAGAAATGCACACTGAAAGTATTTCATTTTGTTAGGGAAAAAATCATTGGCATTTGATGGGGGCTGCATAGGATGTCAGGGAAGTGCAGCCCAAGCGACTCAGCCAGCTGAGTGTCTCCACAAACAGCCAACAGTCCTATGTGGTAGGATTTGATTTCCTCTCCTCTGCAGGGTTGGTTGCAGCTTGTGGAGGCTGCAGAGGATTGGGGGGGGGGAGTTTCTGAAGAGAAGAGAGTTTCTGAGAGACCCATCCCCCGGTACAGAACACTCCCCTACCCTACAAACAGCTGGGTACTTGTGCTTCTTTGGGAGATTTAAAAACAAATATTAGATGTCCAAAGTTTCTGGAAATATTTCATTTGCATTCAAAATTTGCAAAACTACAGGATTTAATTATTTTGCATAATTGATCCTGCTTGCAGAATCTAGATTTTTTTTTGCTCACAGAATTTGGGGTTCCTAGTTGCGGAATTTGGAGAAAATAAATTTGCAGACTACATGCGGCCCTGAGCAAAATGTTCCTCATTATGTCTAACAGAATCTTAACCTAACCCCATGAAATGATGCTGTCTTATATTAATTTATTACTGCAGTGCTATTACAAGGGATTTTAATATTAATACAAAGGACATCATCATATGCAAAATTATCTACAAGGAAAGGCTTGCAGTACACATCAAAATCTGTGCGCCATAATATTCAATAAGGCGACTTTCCTGTAAGAGAACATTATCACAGTCTTGCAGCAACGTACAGGGCAGGAGCACCCAGACAGATAAGTCATGGTAATCAATAACAAAAGCTAAGATTTATACCCAGTCAGTGATTAGAAGGATTATTCCACTTAGGCTTCTTTTCATTAAGCTTGGCTTGGAGAAAAGACAATTACCAGATTATTTCTGAACTGCAGATTTAATTTACAGTTTAGCAGACTGCCGAACGTGTTTTCACAATGCTCTTTCCTATTCTACTTAAGCTACTGATCTTGTTTTATTTGTTTTTATAGCAGACAAAAAGGCTTCATTATGATTAACTAATTTCCTCTTCCCATTCTAATCTTAATTGTTTGAATTTCTGAGAGATTTCTCAAAAGGTGATATTGGAAAATGCAAAACACTTAACAAAAAAATACAAACTAGTGAGATTCTGGCAAGCTAGAATCAGAATGCAACTTGTTCTCAACAACAGAAGGGCACTTGTTGCCTGTACTCATGAATGGCTACTCTACCTTAGCATCTACGTACCAAAATGATTAAGATTGTGGGTGTTACTTTTATTAGATTTATGCTCCCACCCTATCTCTAAGGTTCTGATAGACTTACAATAAATATCAAAATAAGTAACCAATATAAATCACGTACACAACCTTCCCCCTCACATTACTCCAACTCCCATGTCTCACGATTGAGGACATCCTCTTTGTCCATACCCTTCTGTCCTATTCAGGCTGCCTCTCCCGCCCCCCCACACATATCTGAAAGACCACATCCTTCTTCATGTCCCATCAGAGGCGTCAAGGTTATCTGGGAGGACCCTCTTCCGTATGCCCATCAGGTTTTTAAGTGTAGGCAGAGTAGGCGTTCTCAATGGCTGACCTGCAATTATGGAACTATGGAGGTTTGTCCAAGTCTGAGCCTGCTCATCATCTGGCAGTAATTTAAGACTTTTATTTGGCCAGGCATTTGACAAGTAGGGATAGAGGTTTGAGAGGTTTTGGATAAGAGATCTTAACTGATTTTATACTGAATTATTATATGTGATTTTATGTATTGTAACCTACCCTGAGCCCTTGGAAAGGGCAGGATAATAAATTTAAATCAGTAAACAGTAACTTTCCACAGAACACCAAAAATCTAAGAAATGGTGAAAAATAGTCCTACAGTCACTACCAGTCATCTAACAGTCACTTAATGACTGATGTCCTTTGGCAGTTCGGCACCTCCCTTCAGCATCTACCACAGGCAGCCACCTGGAGGGTTGGTGGCAATTGATATAGGATGAGGAAGGTGGAGGGCGACTCACATGATTCATACTGTCCATTTCCCTACAGTCATAAGTCCCCAAAAGGGTCTCCACTCCTCCGTAGGCCTGGAGGTGACCCATAGGCATTACAGGGACCCGGCTAGATGAGGCATCTGGACCAGTATTGTCCCAAAAGTCCCAGACCGGTACTCAGTTCAGCATCAGCTAAGGGTTGGGGGTGGGAGTGGGGGACGGGGGTGGGCAGAGCGGCTGTGGTCTGTAAAGACAGCTTGGCCTTTTGGAGGTTACTGGTTCCTATTTCATCCAATATAGAGTGTGCCCACCTTGTGCTCGATTTGGCTGTGGATAGATTGGGAATACTCAGTGTACCGACCAACCCGCTGCACAGTTGATTCCCTGACTGCTCTGCCTGAGCTGGTCTCAGGAGTGGTGTTGGTATCTGAGTGATTGTTCTGCAGGATTTCAACATACATGCTGAGGACAGCCTTTTAGGGGAAGAGCAGGAGTTCATGTCCACCATGACAACCATGGTCCTATCCCAAATAATAATCTGGCCCAAAACATGAGGCAGGACACACACTGGATTTGATGTTTTGCAGCAGCCTAAAGACAGGGGTTCCAATTATCATGGGTGTTGTTTTAACATTGTTGTGGTGGTCGGATCATTACCTCCTGGGGGCCCAGATCCCACCCTCCTACCCACCAGCTTTGGGTTGGTGGACCAGTTTGGTTGATCCACCCCTGGAGACTGATGGATCTGATTGGTTATCAGGACTCTCTGATCTTGACAGCTGCTCTGTTGATGATCTGGTTGCCTTGTGGAATGACATTTCTACCATTGCCAATGACACAGTTGTACCCAGGCATCTACTCCCACTGCTTCATCAGCACAGGTCTCCCTGGTATATGGAGAACCTGATGCAGTTGAAGTGGGAGGGTAGGTGGTTAGAGCACAGGTGGTGGTAGACTCATGCTGAAGCTGACTGACTGCAGCATAGATTGTTTTTGAGGGACTATGCCATAGCTATGATGGCAGCAAAGAAAGCTTTCTTCTCCACTATCAGAGCATCTGCAAATTTTCATCCAGCAGAGCTGTTCTGGGTGATGAGAGGCCTGGTTAATACAGCCTGTCTCTGCCAGGCCATAGAGTGATCTAATGCCTGCTGCAACATTTTTATTAATTATTTTGTGGACAAAAATCACCCATTCACCATGACTTGACTGTCAGGTTATGGAAGCTCAGTTTTGACCTGTTTATTTGAATCAGTTTCAATTGGTATCATCCACCAATGCAAGGGACGTGGTGAGCTGATGTGGGTAACCAGTTGTGAATTAGATCTTTGCCATCCTGGCTAGTGAAAGCCAGCCAGGAGACATTGGGGCCATTGTTAGCTGGGGTGGTAAATGCCTTACGGAAGGAGAGGGTGTTGGAAGCTCTTAAAACAGCAGTGGTCCAGCCCCTGTTTAAGTGAACCATCTTTGGATGCTGAATTCCTAACCAGGTATCAACCTGTCTCTAATCTTACATTTTTAGGGAATGTTAGTTAACAGGTGATTGCCCAACAGCTGCAGGCTCATCTTGAAGCAATTGTATTCCTGGACCCATTTCAGTCAGGTTTTCATCCTGGGTATGGCACGGAGACTGTGCTTGTGGCTTTGGTCAATGATCTGTGCCTTGAAGCAGACAAGGGAAATTCTACCTTGTTCATCTTCTTAGATCTCTCTACAGTCTTTGATACAGTTGATTATGGGGTGTTATTGACATGATTATGGGACCTGGTTGGGGGGAGAGGGGGACCGTTCCTGAGTGATTCTGCTCCTTCCTATCAGGGAGGTCCCAGTAGGGGTGATGGGCAATTGCTCGTCGTTCCTTCAGGACCCCCCTGTGGTGTCCCGCAGGGTTCTATTCTGTCTCCCCTCGTGATCAATGTGTATCTGAGGCCACTGGGCAAGATCATTTGGAGGTCTGGGGTGAGAAGTCATCAATATGCTGATAATACTCAGCTCTCCTCTTTTTCATTTGACCCAGGTACTGCAGTCTTGGTGCTTACTCAATGTCTGGCTGCTGTTGGGAACTGGTTGAGGGTGAGCCAATTGAAGCTGAATCTTGACAGGACCAAAGTGATGCTGGCTGGCCAGTCTTGTGACTTGGTGGGGATTGGGACACCTGTTATTGATGGGGTCTGGACCCCTCTGGTCGATTGGGTTTGCAGCCTTGGAGTGCTTTGAGATCCCTCACTTCACAAGGAATACCAGGTGGTGGTAGTGGCCAGGAGCATTTTTCACAACCTCCATCTGTTGAAGAGGCTGTGTCCTATTCTTTCTGACTCAGATCTGGCCACTGTCATCCATGCTTTCATCACCTTGGGCCTAGATTACTACAATGTGCTCTACGTGGGGACTCTTGATGACTGTTCAGAAGCTTCAGCTGGTGCAGAATGTGGCATCTCGGCTCCTTTTGGGGACAAATCACCAGGAGCACATTACACCCGTGCTCTGAAGTCTGAACTGGCTGCCTATAGCTTTCCAGGCAAAATTCAAGGTGCTGGTTTTGACCTTTAAATTTCTAAACCATCTAGGTCCCATACATCTGAAAGACTGTCTGTCCTATCATGTCCCACTGCAGACCCTATGCTTGGCCAGGAGCACCCTCTTGCAGTTTCCATCTGTTACCTTTTTCTACGAGGTGCTGGTGCACAAAGGGCATTCTTGGCTATTGCCCCAGTTCTGTGGAATTCCCTTTCCCCAAGAGGTTCACTTGAGCCCAAGTCTAAGCATCTTCCAGAGGAAGTGAAAAACATTTTAATTTGGAAAAGCAATTGATGAGTGGGAACAGGGGTGGGGTGGTTTTTTTGGGTAGGGTTATGGCACAGGATGGGAACTCTTAGGGCATTTATAGATGAGACCAAAAAGGTGGCTGATCCCTTGATCAGCCACCTTTCTTGGCGCTCGTCTACTCGCTGCAGCTGCTTTTAACAGCAGACACAGCATGCAGAGACGGTGGGGGGGGAAAGCCGGCATTTAGTGATCCAGCTTCTCAGCGGGATCGTCTATAAACGCCCTTATTGTTTGAATTCTATTGTTATTTCCTGAATGGTGAGCCACCCTGACCCTCTATGGGAAGGGTGGTCTATAAGTCTAAATAAATAAATAAATAAATAAATAAAATGTAGGCTGGGGAAGAGCCCCACTCAAATATCCATTTAACTCTAGCGGTCTCAGTTTAGTCAAGACATCAGCCAAAATGGCAGTCATCACTAGGATGCTCAACTTACTCTGGATTCCCTGTTCTAGTTCTTTGGGTGTAAGAACACCAGGGGAGGGGAGACAGGTTGATCCTTTTAATTTCTATTTTAATTCATTATAACAAAAATACAGAATTAAACACAGAAGGACATAACAGACATCACTCACAAGGAAAAATTATATTGCCTTATAGACAGACAGACTGACAGTGCCCACTTACCAGAACAGCCTGTCAGTGGCCCACTTCCACTTATGGATATCCAGCCTATTCCATCAACTGACTCAGAAGAATAGAATCTTTGTTTCCCAGTGGTTTTCCTGCTGAACTTGGAACTACGAGTCTGGAGTTCAAATCCTGGCTTCAGACAGTGGTCTTAAGTAAGCTGCTGTCTCATAACGTCAGTGCCCATCTGTAAAATGAGACTCCTAACATCAGCCTGCACTGATCAGTTGATAGGCCCTAAGTGTGCAATCTGGCAATACCAATTGCAATCTTTAGATTTAAGGTAAAGATTAGGGATGGGAAATTGCCTGAAAATGGCCATTTCGGATTAATCTGAAATTTCAGTGGTTTTTTTCAGTTCCATCGTTTCGGTTGTTTTACATCAATTTGGTTTCATTTGCACGGGGTGGGGGGTGTTAGGTGGTGTGGGTTTTTTTGCATTGCTGCTTATTCCCATTGACATCAAAAGATAGAAAAAGATCCAAAACCGGAAAATCCAAAACCTAAATGAGTTCCACAATTCATAAAGAACCGAAACCAAAATTCCCCCTGAAGTCCCATCTCTAGTGAAGATGTTGAACAGGTCTAGTAGTATTTGTATTGTGCTGGGATCTATGTTCCAGGCTCACTTCCCTTGGCATAGAGAGATAGTGTGGTTGTCATGTTGGTCCCAATGTAAAAGATGGAAACAAAGTAGTACAGAAGCTATTTTTATAGGACCAACTTCTGTTGGTGAAAGTATGCAAGTTTTGGGTAAACATGCCCATCCTCAAGGATATAGAAGTCAGATCCTGTCCCAAAGACTTCTCCCTTAATTCATAATTTGGATTTTCATAGCATTTTGCACATTTTTCTACCATTTGAAGAGACAGAAGCTAGTTGCTAAGAGCAAAATCTTTGTAGTGTCCCTGTTTGGGAAAGACACTTGAAGATGGAACATGAAAATATCATTAACTGCAATTCATCCCTTTTAATTTCATCTGTTTTTAACTCACTGAAACATTAAAGCCTTGGCCCATTCATTTAAATGGGTCTTGAACTGAGACACAATACACGGCAGCCAATAGAAATGCTCAGAATGTGTGCCCTGTTTGCTGTGATATTTCCTAGATGGCAGACATAGAAAGAACTGAAAACATCTGGAAGGCGGAGGAAATGGTAGGGATAATTATATAAAAGAGTCTGCTGGACTTCAAACATAAAATATGCTAAGGGCATTTCCATGCCAGTCTAATAAGCATTTACTCCATGCTGACCATTTTTGATACACTGGAATTGTTCCATGGAAATAAAACCTGAAAGAAAAGCATTCTCTCTCTCTCTCTCTCTCATGTCCAAATCTGCACAAACCCACTGAAGAGGAAAACAGGGACATGGTTCATCATGTCTGATTTGCTGGCTTTTGGCTCATCTCCTCATTTAAAGAAAATGCTGGGGTTAATCTTTTAACCAGGCTTAAAACTCTTATTTAGATTTTTCGGTTTTAGAATGGCCCTCCCTGCCCTTTAATCATTTTTTTTTCAAGGGTTTGCTATTCTAGATTTTTTAAATTGCATATGGGAAACACATTATTTGCCTTATTTTCCTGCCTCACTTTCAACCCAAGGAGAGCCCTAGCCATTTTGCTGCTTTGGGAAAAAATAAATTTTAATACCACTGCCCTCCATTTCCCCAGTGTTCATGCAACAGGCATGGGGAGGAGACAGGGAGGGATATACCATGTGTCAGAGCTGGGGGCCTATGGAAAGAGAGGAGGAGGTAAAGTGGAGGTATTAAACAGGGGTAGCAATAGGAATCCAGCCATTAGGTAGACCTCAAGAAGACATGAGGTGGGAAAGGGAGGGAATGAGAAGGGCAGTGACAGTGAGGTGAGGTGAGTGTATCTGAAGGCCAAAGAGGAGAGTTCAGGGAACCCTGGCTTCCAAGCCTCATCCCTTGCCATACCTTTGTGATTCTCGCTATCACTGTTGCTCCCTTAGTGAGCTAGCTTTTGGCCCGATTCAACTCATTGCATCAGTCATGTGCCACAGTAATAGCAATACACTGGGAGGGAGAAGGGTGAGGATGGATGGGATGGTGGGGGTTATGGGGGATTTTTCTCACCATTTTTGTTGTTGTTTTTATTGAATGTTTTATATATATTACTGTATTTTTATTGTATTTTATTGATTGATTTGTTAGCTGCCCCGGGCTGCCTGGCAGAAGGGGTGGGGTATAATTATTTTAAATAAATAATAAATAAAATAATAAATAAATAATATAACTTGGAAAGGCCAAAAAGGACACAATAAAATACAGAGAAACCACTGAAACTCTTGCAACAGAGGAGTCCTCTAAGACAACAAAAGAAAAAGGCTGCTGATAAGTACCCAAGCACCATGGGCAATCAAGAGCCATCCATCCAAAGAGCCTTGAAATAGGAACCAGGACATTTTCAAAGCAAGGATGCAGATGAAGCCCACCCTGTCCTCATCAGGAAGATGGTGCGATAGCATCAGTCATCACAATAAGTCCTGACACTTATCCCAGCAGATGTTGTACCACAAACATGTTGCATCAGCATGAGGCACCATTCTCAACAATGAACAGTTGAGAGTATAAAAGAGGACCCTTTCCAACAGAACTTCATCTCAAGGCTTGAGGTCATTAGCTTTGTAGTGAATCTCATGGCTTGAGTCCCTTCCTGACCTTACACACACACACATCCTCGCTCTCTAGCAGTTCCTCAGGGCCACCCCACTGGGCCCTCCTCTCCGTCTTGTTCAGAACCAGCTCCCGTATCAGACTGTGGCCACTGGACATGTAAGAACAAAACATAGGTTAGATCACTGGGGTTCTTAACAGGTAATATTGCCAAGTCCAACTATTAATGTTGTAACCAATAAAATAGAGTTGTGCCTATACAATGAGTGTGGTTCTTGGGCGATCAGCGATCCTAGTAAAAACTAACCATGACACATTGGTGGGGGGCGGAGGAGGCAGGCACAATACAGAGAGACATGACAAGTCCAGCAGCACTGCATTCTTCTTCTTCCAGTTCCCCACCCTCAAATTGGGAAAGGGGGCTTTGAGGTGAAAAAGATAATGGGACCAGGAACCGGGCAAGTGAAAACATGGAAGTACAAAAAAATCATGGAAATGATTTAAAGTGGCAAAAGATTGTGAAGGTGGCAATCCCAAAAGCAATAGAATCACAAAAAGCATCCCAGGCTTGAAAACTCAAATGAACATTCAGCAACATTCTTGACATGATGGGATTTCTGATGCTGGGAAAGACCAATTTCAATTCAACAAGAGTAAGGGGCTGGCATTCAGGGTGTTAAGTTAGGCCTACTTTACCCCTAGCAAAATTCTGGCTACATGCCAAGGTACTAAGTGGAGCCTTGTCTCTCACGTTTCGATACCACTCCTTTATGCAGGCCAGCCATGCAAAGGAGATTATGCTTCCCCAATAAAGACATTGTAGAGTTATTCTTCCTGCCCACCTCCCCAATCCTCAGTGCAATGAAGGAGCTCTGAGGAGGCACAGTGTCTCTCTGAAAAAGTATTTATTTCACTGTTGTTGTTGATGATGATGATCCAGTAGTTCATTTCTAGGAAAAATCTATCCTTGAAATTCTGAATCAAATAGAATTTTGATTCCATATTCCAAGAATCTCGCTTCAAGTCTGATAGAACTTTAGAGAGCAACTCAGAAAGCTCCTTCTGGATCACAGCACTGCAAAGTATTCCTTTTAGATACTGCAGAGCAATAGGATTAGAAAAACTTTAAAGCACATTTCATTTTATTTAAATTCCTCCTCCTGTTTTCCAGCCTGTTCCTGCTCCTCTGGACTGTTAGTGGCTGTTAATCACTTCAGGTCAGAATCAGATATTGATACTCATGTTGAATAGTATCTTACTCAGTGAGTAGCTTTAGTGGGATGAGTATTTTTTTTTTAAACCAAATTTAGTGGGAGCAGGAGCACTCTTCCACTTAGAGAGGAATTTTGATGTATTTTATTACTTCCCAGGATCTTCTTTTTCTGTCTCTGCTACAATAGTGGAATCAATGTAGACTAAGGGTACTTTCAGACGTTACGGGCGGCCGGTTCACCACAGCGAACCACCAGGGGGGGCGAACAGCGCAACCACGCCCGGGGGTTGGAAAACGACCCAAACAGACGTGCCGGGAACGGGACCACGGCCCGGAACCGGGCCGCACCATCACGGCCCGTGGCAGCACAACAGACGTGCAGCCGAACCCCCGGCGGGCGCTAAACCCCCACAAGGCACCGGGCAGGGGCGGGACACAGACATGGCCGACTGAGGGCAAACGAAGCCACAAGGCACTCAAGGGAACGCCCACACAAGGGAAATGGGAAGGGAGGGGGGAAGAGCGAGAACAGGCTGACAGCCGGCTCACACAGCGGTCCCGCAGCAGGGCACAATGCACGGCCACACGCCCGGGCACACACACTCACACCAGGGAAAGGCCGGGAAGGGGGGAAGGGGCGCCCGGAACGCCCCACCCGGAACACCGGCAGGGAGGGGGGGGGCACCACCACGGGGCAAGGCACGGACAGCAGCAACCCCCACACCACCCCAGTCCAGTCCAGTCCAAGGAGGTGCCCCCACAGGAACAGAGGCAGTCTCGGAGGGGGGGGGGGACCCCCGGAGCAAGGCACGTTGGGGGCCCCCAAAGCACAGCGAGGCCGGCGGAGGGGCGCCAGGAGGAGGAGGAAGGGGGCCCCACAGTCAAAGGCTGGCACAGGCAGGGCAGCCGGGTCCAGCGGTGCTCCTCCGCAGCACCAGCGACGCTCAGGCAGCACCCACGGAGTCACGGGGATGGAGGGGGCCCAGGACCACGGCCAGGGGCAGCAGCAAGCAGCGAGGCGGGCGGGAGCTCACCGAGGTGGGGTCCGCAGGTCGGGAGCGGCCAGCGGGGACCAGGCCCCCCCCCCGGGCCGGGGCGGGAGCCCACACGGGGGCACCACGCCGGGGGGGGCAGGCCAGCGACGCGGGGCTCACGGGCCGCTGCCGGGGGCCCCGCTGGCCCGAGGGCCCGGGTGGCCCGCCCGGTGGACCAGGTGGGGCCAGTGCAGCATGCCCCGGCGGTACCCCTGCAAGGACATGTAGTGGGCGATCAGGTAGTAGGCCTCGAAGGGATCGGGCATGGTGAGGGCCAGCTGCACATCCACACGCGCCCACACCGCCAACAGGGATGACATCTCCACCGCGGAGGGCTCCGGCACACAGCAGGCAGCAGAAGGGGGCCACGGAAGATGCCCCAGCTCCAGAAGCCGCTGGAACGCCGCCCCACGGGTGCGCTGGTACCCACGGGCCCCGTGAACACAGGAGAAGTAGCTCACGGCCAAGGCAGGGCCACCCTCGGCCAGGCACTCCGAGTAGGCGCCCAGACCACACACCACCAGCGCTGACACGGTCTCAGAGGCGCTCCAGGGCACATGGGCGCACAGCACCTCCGGGATGCGCCCCTCGGGGAAACGAGCCAGCCCCAGGGCCTCCGCATGCAGCCGGCAATCACGGGCGCTCACCACATGGCCAAAGTAACGGAGCCCGGAGCTCAGGCTCTCGTAGGCACCTGCACGGCTCCCCGGCCCGGCCAGGAGCAGCTGCACGGCAGGGGTGTGCCACAGGTCGCACAGAGACATGGTCTCGCGGAAGGCCCAGATATGGGGGGCCCCTTGGGGGCCGGACAGCGGGAGCCCCATGGATGGGCAGCCAGCCATGGTCCAGCACAACAGGGAATGGGACACGGAGCCCGGAGGGCACACAGACTGCCCAGGGCCGGGAGAGGCTCGGCCCGGCCCCCGGGACAGGGAACACGGGCCCGCACCGCAACATTGTAGCACAACAGAGCGAGGCGTGGGGTGCGGGCCCGGCACAGCTGCAGAGAACAACAGCGAGCTCTCTGTCTGCCTAATCGCACCTTCAAGGCCATCCCGCTACAAACAGCGAGGGGAGGGGGCCCGGGGTGCTGGGGGCGGGAGCAGCCGGAATGCACCGGCACAGGGCGCGCGCAGGGCCGCGAGGCCGACCCCCGGGCGGGGCCACCAGCACCGGGCCGGCATAAGCGCTCCCAGCCCCCACCGGGGCCCCAGCACCATGGAGCGCGATAGGGCAGGTGGGAACTGGATGTTCCTCGCGCTCGCGGCTGAGTGGCACCGTGACCACACTGAGCAGCTGTGCCTCCTGACCGAGAGGGTGCACCTGGCCGTCCGCCTGCGCTATGTCCTGGCCCTGCGGGCTGGCGTGCGCCTCCGGGGCCAGCAGGCCCGCAGGAGAGTCCGTGGCCGGCTCAGGGCTCGGCGCCGGGCCTGGGGGGCGTGGCTGGCCGCCTGCCGGAGCCTCACCCGGCCCGCTGCGCTCCGAGGGGCCGCGAGGCGGTTCCGCTGGGCAACGCAGACCCTCCGCCGGGCAGCGCTGCTGGCTATGCCCATAGCGCGGAGCCTATGGGTCACGGAGCGGCCCCAGGCCTGGTGGGAGCGGGCCCAGGCCCACTGGGGGGAGGCCGAGTGGGGGTCCCACTTCCGGATGGGCAAGGCCACCCTGCTGCGCCTAGCGGAGCTCCTCACGCCCTGGCTGGAGCGGCAGCACACCTCCATGCGGGAGCCCATCCCCATGGTCCAGCGGGTGGCCATAGGGGTCTGGGCCCTCGCAACGCCCGACTCCTGCCGCTCCGTGTCCCAGCACTTCGGGGTGGGGCTCAGCACGGTCGCCTGCATCGTGCGGGATGTGTGCGAGGCTGTGGAGGGCGTGCTCCTCGACAGGACCATCCAGCTCCTGGACCAGGGCGCTGTGATGGCTGGCTTCGCGGCCGGGGGCTTCCCGAACTGCATCGGAGCCGTGGACGGCACACACATCGAGATCCTGCGCCCGGCCGCGGGGGAGGCCCTGGAGTATGTGAACCGGCACGGATACTACTCCCTGCACCTGCAGGGGGTGGTGGACCACCGGGCCCGCTTCATAGACATCTACACGGGCAACTCCGGCCGGAGTCACGACGCCAGGATCATGACCATCTCCCCCTTCTATGCCCGCATGTACCGGGGGGACTTCGCGGACATGGGCATGAGGTGGATCGAGGGTGTTCCCATGCCCCCCTGCATCCTGGGGGACCCCGCCTACCCCCTGACCCGCTGGCTGATGAAGGTCTACCCTGTCCCGAGCACCCCTGCGGAGCAGGTATACAATACCCGCCTGTGTGCGAGCCGGACCGTGGTGGAGCGTGCCTTCGGGGCCCTGAAGCAGCGCTGGAGGAGTCTAGCTGGCCGCCTGGACTTCACCGTCCCCACCTCCGCCCTGGTGATCGGTGCCTGCTGCGTTCTGCACAATGTGTGCGAGACCGAGGGGGCGGCCCTGGAGTACCCCGAGCCCCACCGGCCCCCCGGTCCTGTTCCCCTGTACGTGAACGCAGGGAACCCCCGGGAGTACCGGTATGCCAAAAGGATCCGGAACGCCCTTGCAACCCACATCGCCCGGGGGGGCCCGCTGTGAGGGCCTTCCCGCCCCTGGGGGCCCCACCCCCCGTTCCGTGCCCATGCCCCTGTACACGCGGTCCCACAGCCCTGTCCCCCCCACAAACGGGCCGGGGACAACTGTCTCTTTACAACACTTTATTGCCCACACAGTGCACACAATCACCCTGTGCCCCCTCCCCACCCCCGTCCCCGTGACCCCGTCCACCACCCGCCCTCATGTGGCCCTCCCCCTCCCCCCCCTTCCCACCATCCCCCCGCGTTTCCTGGGCCGACCCCTCGTGCGGCCGCTTGGGCCCACCGAGCTCTGGGAGCTCCCCTCCCCCCCACTGTCCGTGTCCCCTGCCGTGTCCTGGGCCGGTCCCGGCCCCGGCAGGGGGCCGGGCGGCGGATGGGCAGCTGTGCCCGGTGCCCCGGTCGCGCCCCGGGGGGGCTGGACCCTCCGGAGGCCCGGGGGCACTGGGAGGCGCATGCGAGGGCCCTGGGGCCGGGGGGGCGCCAGGGGCGGCAGGGCTGGGCCCGGGGGCGCCGAGGGGCCCGGCATGGGGACCTGGGCGGGCAGGGCGCCCGGAGGTGCGCCGGCCATCACGTAGGCACACATGGTGCCCGCATGCAGGAGCAGGGAGGTCCCAATGTCGTGGGACCTGTCCATCTTTGCACTGTGCTCCCGCACCATGCCCTGTATGTCCTGCCGGAGGCCCCTGAGCAGCCCCTGCTGCCGCTGGTGCTCCCGGCGCTCCCGCCTCCGCTCCAGGCGCACCTCCGCCTCCAGCCGGCGGTCTGTCTCCAGGGCCTTCTCCATGGACCGCTCTATGGCCGCCTCCATGCGGTCCACGGAGGCGATCATGCGCTCCCCCTGTTCCTCCGCCCTGCGGACGATGTCCTCCGCTTGCTCCTCCCTGCGCCTGCGGACCCGCGCCCGGTACTCCCGCATCCGCTGGGCTGGGGCCGCGGCCGGCGGAGGCGCCGCGCGCGGGGGCTGCCCTGTGGAAATGGGCGGGTGGGTCAGTGCAGGGCCCTGTCCCCTAGCGGGGTCGGGTCCCGGGGCCCCCTGCCCCCCCTCCCCCACTGAGGCCAGAGGCCCCCCTGGGCTGGCGCCCGGGGGGCCCTCCCGCAATCCCAGCCCTCCCGCCTTACCTGGGTCCGGCACCTGCTCTCCTGTGCCCTCCGCGGGGGCCTGCACCGTCTCGCTGGCCCGGTCCTGGGGCTCCCCATGTCCTGCGGGCGGGAGAGGGGGGAGCGGGTGAAGGGGGCTGGTTGTGGCCCCTGCAGCAGGGCCCCCACCCCCGCCCCTGCCACCGGCCCCCTGGTCGTGCCCCCCCCTGCCCTGGGGGCCCGCTTACCCTCTATGTCCGTCTCCGAGCCTTCGGAGGCCGGCGCCTCACCCTGGGAGTGCTCCCCCTGGGACCACTGGCTGAGGGTGGTGAAGGTGCCGACCTCCGACTCCGCCTGGCCGGCCCGGCGTTGGGATGTCTCCGGGCTGCTGCTGGGGGGGGGCCTTGGGGCTTCTGCGGGTCCCGGGTGGTCCTCCTGGGGGTGGGGGTCCCCTGAGCTCGTGTCTACCGGGCGGGCGGCGAGGGGAGGGGGTACCTCGGCCCGCTCCCTGCCCTGGACCACAGCGCTGCCCACCAGGCGTGGGGCAACTATGGAGCCCTTCATGTGAAGGATGCGGTCCAGGGCATCGTAGTAGGGGGCGGTGCGGGCCCCGTGGCCGGAGCGGCTGTTATTGTCCTTGAGGGCCTTGTACCCCCTCTTGAGCTCCTTGGCCTTCGAGCGACACTGGTTGACAGTGCGCTCGTGCCCCGCCGCCTCCATGTCGCGCACGATGTCCCGGTAGACATGCTCGTTTCGCTGGTTTATTGCGAGCTCCACCTGGTACTCGAGGGTCCCCCAGATCCGTATGAAGTCCCGGGTCTCCTGGAGGCCCCACTGTCCCCCTCTGTGATAGGCCTTCCTCCGGCTGGGCCCCTGCTGTTCCTCCTCCCGGTGCAGCTCCTGCTGCACCTGCCTGTGCTCCTCCTCCACCTCCTCCTGGGGGTGCGCCTCCAGGGGCCGGGGGCCGGGCTCCTCCTGGGGCTCGTCCGCCCGGGCCGACTTTCGTGTCTGGGGGGGGGAAGGGGGGTGGTTGGTTGCTGGGTGAGGGTGTGGGCCCTCTCGGGGGCCCCCTGCCCCCCTGCCCTCCGCCCGGGGTCCCCCTGCCCCCCTGCCTTCCGCCCGGGGTCCCCCCGGCCCCCTCCACAGGGGGTTCCCCTGTGCCCCCTGTTCCCCTCCCAGTGGGTGCCCTTACCCGTTTCCTGGGTGCCTCCTGTGGGCCTGTTCCGGCCGCTGTCCCCGGGGCGGCGCGACCCGGCTGCAGCTGTGGTTGGTGTTCCCGGGGCGCCTCCCTGGTCGGGTGCTCCCGTGTGCCCCCTTCCTGCACCTGTGCCCCCTCCGCCTGCATCGCTGGGCCTGGCTGCACGTCCTCCGCCTCCTGTGCCGCCGCTGTCGCTGCTCGTGCCTCCGGTCTCTTCCGCTTCCCTCCTCGCTCCATCCCGCCACGCTTGCTTGCTGCTGCTCTCGCTTTAAATCTCCCTCCGGTGTTTGTGTTGGTGCTGGTTGCCTGGCAGCGACGCTGCGTGCCTCGTCCCCGGCCGGGGCTCCATTTTTTTGGTTCCGCTGGGGGATTGGCGTCCAGACGTTACTTTTGCTTGGTTCCCTGTGGGGGTTGGTTTGACCACGCTTCCCGAGACCTTCCCCCGGCTAGCCCGGGAAGCGTGGTTCAAACTGACCCCATGTGGGTATTGAGCGTGATGAACATCTGGCGCACGCCGTTCAGACGTTCCGGGCCCTTTGGCCCCGCGGGGGGGTTGAGCGTGGTTCAGTGTGGTTCACCGTGGTCTCGTAACGTCTGAAAACGCCCTAAGTTACTACTCAACATGAGTAAGTATGGCAGAATTTGCTCCCTTCAAGAGTAATGATCTTCAGTATGCACTTATTTAGCCAATTCTTTCAGCACAGTAGCTAAGATCTGAAGCCCCCTTTATCAGCAAACTATCCTTAAGTATCATTCCAGCTCATTAATTAGATCAAAAGTATCATTCCAGCTAATTCATTAGATCAAAAGTGCAACCTCGGAACTCCAGCTGTTCTTTACAGGAGCCAATGATGAGATCAGAGTGACAAGTAATGGTTTCCGACACCATCTCCTTCCTGAACATCACTATTTAATACAGCCATTTCCCCCACTGAAATATTAAAATGCTGGAGGCCTGAGATGAGTTATTTTCTACTGCTCTGCTGACATCTTCTGGAATAACATTGCTCTTTGCTAACTTCTAAGAAGTCCCCCCTGCCCGATAATTGATGGGTCCTGACTTCTATTAACCTTATTTATTGTGTGCTGTCCAAAACAAGCATTTTGGTGCTGCTATGCATACTACACAGAAAATCCCTCCTGCTGTGGTCTATATTCTTATTTTGTAATATTTACTGATTTTCCAAAATCAGCATCACAGGAAAGAATAAGTGTAAGATGATGAGCATAACTGAAGAAAGGGGTTCAACTATCTGTAGGGTTATATAATGAAAAGGAACTAGAGGTTCCTGGGTATAAATGAGAGACTTGCTTGTACAAGTGGCACTGAGAAAAAGAGCACAATTTGAGCGTGTGGGCAGATAATTAAAATGTTGTTCCCCGCAACTCTGCTTGCTTATTTCAACACACTGCTAATTAAACAATAGGGGAGGTTTATTAGATTTCTTAAGCCACATGCTTGTCATTTAAGTGTTATTGATTTAATTAGATTTATAGCCCTTCCTCAGCCCTCGTTTTTGTAGGCTCAGGGTGAGTAACAAAAGATAAAAACATACAATCAAGTAAACCTCGTAAAATCCAGCTCCCCACAAAACCTCATCCTCACCAGCCAAATGCCAGATCAAACACAGAAATGTTTTTTCTGCAAAAGTCCAGAAGTTCCAAAGATATGCACGAATAGATCAACTACTGAGAATGCCTTTCTATGTGCTTGGGTCACATACAGGTCTGTTCAGGGAGACAGATCAACCCAAGGCATATTTAGATTATAGCCTCTCGTCATTTAAGAGAAGACTCTTCTTTTTGGCTAGAGCTAATTATTTCCCTTCGGCATTGACGCAGGGGAGATATCAAGGTGTTCCCTTGGCGCAGCGTCTCTGCCATTGTCCCTTAAATCAGATTGAGACAGTGGGTCACATTTTACTTGATTGCCCTTTTTATGAAGATCTTCGTGGAAAATTATTATGGCCAGTGGTGGGGGAAAGGCTAGGCAGACCTCAGGAGGTTATGGTGACTATGCTCCTGGGAGATACTGCTAGAGGGACAACTGAAAAAGTGGCACAGTTTTTGTTTTGTGTTTATGCTATTAAGCAACAAAATGTTTAAATTATGATTTTAATTTAGTTAGTGGAGCAGAAAGGCTGGTCTTTTTCTGTATATTCATGTAAGCAATCGGGGGAGGGAAATTATATGGGGTATTATGACATTAATGGTATGTAAATAATACTTGTTTTATTGGTTTGAAGTATTCAGTTTTAAAATGTTGTTTACTTGCTTGCTTGTCTGTTTGTTTT
>QEPC01006161.1:536517-547444 GCA_003113815.1 Sphenodon punctatus
GTGACTATGCTCCTGGGAGATACTGCTAGAGGGACAACTGAAAAAGTGGCACAGTTTTTGTTTTGTGTTTATGCTATTAAGCAACAAAATGTTTAAATTATGATTTTAATTTAGTTAGTGGAGCAGAAAGGCTGGTCTTTTTCTGTATATTAATGTAAGCAATCGGGGGAGGGAAATTACATGGGGTATTATGACATTAATGGTATGTAAACAATACTTGTTTTATTGGTTTGAAATATTCAGTTTTAAAATGTTGTTTACTTGCTTGCTTGTCTGTTTGTTTTGTCTTGATCGTTATATGTACTGTGATGGCCTAAGGCTAAACAATAAATGGAAATTGAATTGAATTGAATTGAATGTGCCTGTGCTTTACAAACTTGACACACTGATGACACTTGGAAGAGGGCACTCCCAGCTGACTACAAGGATCATGGTGGAGCATAGATTATTACCTATCAAACTAGGGAGTCAGTGTGGTCCAGTAATGCAGAGGGCAATTAGAGGAGTTTCAAGCAACCATTCAGCAGCAACATGTTGTCACCTGGAGGCACAGTGGATGGGGTAGCTATTTTCCTAATACAGCTGGACTATAGATACTAGATATAAATGCCAGTAATTGTGTCAGAAAGATCAGGGTAGTTATGAGACTGTAGTGCAATAAATAAATAGTGTACTGTAACCCCCAAAATTGAGACATTTCAGGGATTTCATTTCCATATGAGAGTTCTAAAAGAGGGAGAAACCTTTGAAGAATTTAGGACCGATCTCAGGCTGCTGAGTCAAAAATATGAATTTAGAGAGCTCACCAGCTCTTCATTAGAGACAAGATTGTAAAAGAAATCAGGAGATACAAAGCTCACAAAAAGACTGCTGGGAGATCCAAACTTGAAGCTAGAACTAGAGGGAGCAATAATTTAATTTGCAACAGAAGTATGTCTAAGGGGGTACAGGTCCAGGGGCATCTGGGTCATGGGAAAACGTTGGGGTGAAGGGTCAGGACCAGGGCTAGCATCAAAATGGAAACAGGGCACAAAGCTGTGGAGAGCAAGAGCTGGGCCAAGTCTGGAAGCTTGAGCAGGCAGGAGACAGAGCAGTGTTAGGAAACAGAATGGAGAGCAAGACAAAAACTGAATGGAAAACCTTCTCACCTTCCTGTTGTCACCAGGCAGCCTTATATTCTCTCTGCCAGGCAATAAGTAAGGTGGTATGCATGACAAGGGGCAAGAAACAGACAGCAGAGGTGTGTGGCCTGTTTAACCCAAAGGAGTCGCAGCAAAAAACAAGGCAAAGAGTTGGCACAGCAGGATCAGCAATAGGGCTGAAATGAGAAGCATTTTTTTCTTCCCAAAATATCACATGGATCAAGACTGTCACAAAGATCTCATTACAAACTCAATAAAAGATTGAGATTTTGTTGAGCTTTACAATATTTCTCAGTTGAGAAATTTTCCTCAAAATACCATTTACCGTTACCATTTATTACAAATTTACCATGTGCCGATTTATCATGTACCATTTACTATGTACAGCCTTCATTCCAGTAATGCACATGCACATAATGCAAAATGCCATTGGGCATGCACATTACCGGGATGAACGTAGTACTTGGTAAATAGTTATACAGTAAATCAGTATACAGTATTTTGAGGAAAAAAATTCTCAACCAAGAAATGTCGAGAATCATCATTTTTCTAGATTATCGCTTCTTGCTTAAAACAAGGCAAGAACCATGATTCTTGATGATAACAGAGACAAACTCAATATCAAGTTTCAGCCCCAATTTCAGCACTGCTCCAGAACCCCTGTGGTGTCATGTATTTCCTATTATAAGCATATATGTTTGGCCATCTGTGTTCCAAATGTATTAACTTTGAGTTTCTATATGTTAACTTTCTGTTTCTATGTAAGCTAATTGTGTTTTGAAGTATTGATTTCTAAAATCAACTTCTGTGATTATAATGACTCAAGCTGAAATCCTCAGCTACATTCCATTGAGTTTCTTTCCAAGCTCCCCAAATGGACATTTGAATGTTGTCAAGGAAACAGCCAAATGGCAGGCCATAAAATGAGGCCCCTTAGTTAACTTAGATCTTTTCAGACTAGATGTCTGGAATGTTATCTCTAGGTGTCTAGATGAGAGATAGTAGTATTCATAGAGATATCTCCAAGACTGAGAGGAGTATTTTGTTAGTTTTTTCTAGCTAACAGATCTGGTTATTCTCTCTTTATAATCTGACAGTTATCTCTGATAAAAATACAAGGTTTCTATTTAGTTTAAACCTTGAAGGAAGTCAAACTCTGATTGGTTTCTTTAAAAGAGCCAATTAGAATCAAGGGTATCTCCTTGTTGCTGATGTCACTATGACACTATTCAAGTAATGTGAAACTTCTAACAGGCAAATGCTTTTAAAGAGAGATACAGCCTGGCTTTCCTCAGATTGAAAATCCCAAATACCATTGGATTTCTTTCTCACTTAACATCATGGCAGACTGAGGAAAGATCTGGAAAATATGTAATGTATTATTCTTGATATCTTTGAGCCAATGAATTGTGCATATGTTAAGCTTTTACAAGCTTTTTCTTAATATAGAAATGTTTTAAGATCATGTAACTTTGATTGGCTATCAATACCATTCTATGTAAGCTACTGATATTTTCTATTTATATTTAAGTAAACTTTGCATATATTTTTATATTCCAAAAGTCTTAAGTTCCTTTATTTATAAATGTATTGTCATTTTTACAATACCTGCTTTGCTAGCTAGGCATCAAAGTGAAGTGTAAACTCATATTATACAATTTGGGGGAAAGTGTAGCCCAATTTAGTTTGATTAGTTCAGCTAAGCTACAAAGCTCACTTTCCCTTTGTAATTTATGAGAAAAAAGCAAAACATGACAGTGAGGTGTCAGTTCAAGGTATGGTACTAAGAATTACCCAAATAGAATGAAAGCTTTTGAGGGAGAGCAATATACCAAACCACGGACAGACTCACCAGTTCTCAGAAACACAAGAAAGTTCAGAGGAAAGTCAGTGTGGGGAGCTCCAAACAAGTCTGCAGAAAGCTACCAGGAGGAGTTTTCAATTAGGTAATACACAGAATTGTACACATTATGGTAGCAAACTAAAAAATACAGCACTGTCCCAACAGTGTAAAATGTTGCAACAACTGAAAAAAGCTTAATCGTTTTGCAAGAGTTTGCCAACAGGAGCAATATAAGCTCAAAAGGAGAAAACACATTCACACTCTATACAAAGAAGATTGCAATGCCAGCAATAACTGAGAATTTTCTTAGAGCAGTAGCTGTAAGTAAGTTAAAGGCAGACCCACTCTCCATTATAAACAGGAGGCTTCTGAAGCCCTGATATTGAAGAAACCACTTGATCTACCATTTTGAAAATTGATCCGTGGCTTATATTTGGGGGGACAGTCATACGTGCAAAGCTTGAAGAAGATCCAGCCAGGAAAAAAAAGTTATGACTGTTTAAATGTTAATTGTTTGTGGTCAAAATGCATAGCATCCCATCTATTTTGAACCATAAATATCTCCTCACCCCAATTGAGCCCTGAGACTTCACAGCCTTGTAGTCTGAGGTCTACATCAAGTACTGCTGGAGTCAGAGTATTGGTGCAGCCAAAACTGAGTTATTAAAGATTTTAAAAACCAGTTCTGTTGGCTCATGCATTTGTGCCCATGCTTCTGCCGGCAGGGGGCAAGTCTGGCAGTGAGCTTCAGCAGCGTGATTGACAAGAATGGAGGGGGGGAGGGAATCACCACCACCTCCCTCCCACTCATTTGGCTTCTACTTCTCAACACTGCCCACTTTTGTGGCTTAGCTCAAGTATAACCCCGTGGCTTCTGGAAACTTTCAGGACCGGGTGTTGTGTGGAAGGCTCTCCACCTGTCACGTGCCACCTAGGATCTGTGCGCTCAGCAGCTGAAGGTGCAGGGACGGGAAACACCTTGGGGACACAGAGCACCCCTGCCTCTCTGGTTCAGGGGTGGATCAGGGTATGAGAATCCTCTTGTGCCTGCTTCAACATGTCCTCCTTGTAAGGAGGAAAAACTCAGGAGTTTGGAGATCAGGGTACCCCTGAACTGTGCCCCTCCGGGAATCCGGGGCTGATTCCTTGTCTGAAGAAAGGAAATGTGCTCTTTAACACTCTTTACCCCCTCCCCCATGCACAATAACCCCAGGTCAACCTGACCCCCCCCCCCCAGCAAGTTTCTAAGCCTCTGTCTGCATTTGCCTCCCACTACTCGGTTTGGCCTTTGCTAGATTTCATTATTCTAATAATAGGTAGGGGTGTGCATTTCGTTTTCATTATTATAACAAAAACAAAATAGGTTTTTTAAACAAATTTCATTATTGAAAAACAACAAAAGATCAGAAAAAAATAAATATTGGTTTGTTATGAATGTAAAAACCTAAAACACACATTTTTGGCTCTAACAACATAGTTGTCATCCGATTTTGATGAAACATGGAAGAATGTTACACTCAGTGGAGAGCATTATGTGTGTCAGATTACAGAAAGATTGGATACAGGGATTTGATATGCAGTTCTAATTTGTTCTTTTTTAAAAACCTGAGTACACATTCCTGGCTGTAACGTCTTCAGGTAATTTCAGACGTTCTGGGCCTCCAGGCCAAACACGCTGAACCTGAATCCCGGTCCATGATCAGGTCAGTTGTCCTTTAGATGTGCTGGCCTGATAGCAGTGGGGAATCGGGGAAGGGGCAGGGCTGTGCGGCGCGATGCGATGCGACATGTGGCCAATCAGCCCTGCCCCCCCCAGTTCCATGGCCGCCCACCCTCGGGGAGACGGGCAGGTGCCGTGGTCAATCAGGCTGCTGCGCCCGATCCTGTCCCATGGTTGGGACCTGATTCCAGAACAGGGCTGGGTAACAGCCGTTACCCTTGGCCATTCCCAGCCCCTGCCCGGATTGTGCCCACATTAACCACGGTTCTGGAGATGAGGCCACCTCATCTCCAGAACCATGGTCAATTAGTCTCCAGCTGGGTGTGTACTCTGGTGAACATCTGGTCAGGAGCAGATAGATGTGTATGGAATCACTGTCACCACACCGAATCCACTGTGGTTCAGTGTGGTTAGCAGCATTCCCGTCATGTCTGAAAATACCCTTTGACTTCCATCTGATTTGGATGTTACCTACCAAGATTATACTTGTCCCAAAAATTACTCTCTGCTAAATTTCAGAAACATTAGAAAAAGGGTCTTTATGTTATAAGAGATTTACTTGTAAATGCATTTCTTGCTGTAACATTTCTGCTTCCATCTGTTTAACATGAAGTTTGGCAAGATTATATCACAGATCATTAGGACCATCCACTGCCAAACTGTAAAAAGATTTCATAAAGGGTCCAAAATTTTATAAGGAATTGAATTTTCCCTCTTGAAGACTTTTTTTATTCAGGTAAATAGCACATGCAGTGCTATTCGGAAGCCGTTTTTAAACTGACCACAGTGGTTTCCTCTCTTATTTCACATTTCCAGCTTTCCAGCACCAATCCTGGGTGGCTCTGCAATGGGCATAGAAGGGATATAACTAAGACTTCAGGCAGCAAGGCAGAGAGCAAGGGGAGGCATCCCAGTAATCAAAAGTCATGGTTGACACAGCCAGGCTGGCCAGTAAACATTACAATTAGAGGTGTGCGGGGGATCTGCGCATGCATCACAGCTAGCAGCTGGGAGTTCCCTGAGCTCAGCTTTCCCCAGCTCTAAAAAACAGCCTAAGTAAAAAAAAGAAAGAAAGAAAATCATCCTCAACTGCCAGAGAATGTCAGTTGGAACAAATCCCGGCAAAAGTTATCCCAAGCAAACGCCCTTGAGCATTTTTGCCAAAAAAATCTGCCTTCAGACCCAAAGGAGGTGGGAGAGATCTGCAGCAGTGATATTAACATGGCTGCCGCAGCGGCGCAAGCGCAGGAAACTGAAATTGACCGGGCCACATCCAGTTCTGAGGAGGATGCAGGGGAAAGTCCTAACTCCCTAAAAAAGTTTCTCAATCAAATGAAAGAAGAGCTAAAAAGTGAAATGAGGCTGATCAGAGAAGCGGTTGATACAGGTAATAAGAAATTGGAGGGGATGGAAAGCAGGGTGGAGGCTGCTGAGGGAAGAATTCTGGAGCTTGAGGAGCAGTCACTGAACACCACGAAGGATCTGAATAAATGGAAGAAAGAGACTGCCTTTTTGCTTGCCAAATGTGAGGACCTGGAAAACCGGTCCCGGAGAGGGAATTTAAGAATTAATGGTGTAAAAGAGACAGAGGGAACAGAAAGAATCAATGAGACTGTTTGGGCTATTATGAGGGAAAACTTACCTGAGGAGGAACGCTTTCACACAGCAGCGATAGACAGGGCTCATAGAACAGGGCAGCCTCCACAAAAGAACACTGATCCTCCTCGCCCAATTCTTGTTAAATTCATGAGTTACTCTATTAAAGAGGAAGTCCTGAAAGCAGCTAGAGCTAAGAAGAAACTGACCTACCAGCAGCATTCCATAAGAGTTTTCCCTGATTTCGCTGCTGAGACCATAAGGAAAAGATTAAAGTGGAGCAAATATTTTGAGGAATTGAATGAAAGGAGACTGAGACCGCGTCTTGTATTCCCCACAAAAATGCTAATTTTTGAGAATGGGAAAAGGAGACTCTTTGAAAACATGGAGGACTTAGAAATTTTCCTGGCTACCCATCCGGTGAGTGCCTGTGCAAAAGAATAACCTCTTGGAGTATCCTTGCAAAACCTGTTAGATTTCTTTTTTCAGACAGGGAATTAAGTGACTGAACAAAATAGAATATTAAGGGGCAAGGAGCCTCAGAGTGGGTTTAAAGTTTTGCGTGCAGGTAAAAGATCTTTTTAAGATGTACCTAGAGTTCTCAGGCACCTTGAAACTGTTATAAAATCTTTGGATTATGTTATAGATAAGAGATATCTTGCTTTATCCCACATAATGAGGTTTGAATGCTAGGATTATTAGCTACAATTCTGAATGCAAGTAAAGTGGTAAGAGGTGATTGCAGATAGCTGTGGGAATGTAAAGTTCTGTTTGAAATGGTATATTGCTCAAAGCATTACTGGAATAATTTCCCGATTCTATAAAATTTAGGAGGAAGGAAAAGAGAACTAAATAGTAATAGGGAACAACGGGATATGTCAGCAGATTGACTGTGCTATGTTAGGAGAGAATTACAAGATAGTTTAGCAAGTCAGAGGGTGTCTGGCACAATCCCTAGTAAAAGACATACTTGAAAGCAGATATCCTGTGGGGTTGTATATAGGTTTCTCAAGGTTTGCTACCACTCAGGCATGTTTCCTTGCACCTTCTTTGTGGTGCTGGGTGGATTTATTGGCAAGTGTATATAACTAAATAAGGATTGTTATAGAGAAGTGATTGCTCGCTGCAAACTTTGTTTAATCTTAGAAGAATTGCCCAGATATGGACTTAGACAATGATGACAGATGCAGACTTTGGGTCAAGGAGATGTAATGAGGTTTTAATCTAAAATCTTCAGCCATACAATATTATTCATATAAAATTGGGATATAGTTTCAAGGTAGGTGAGGAAGTAAACTGGGAGAACAGAGGGAGTGCAGGTTGGCACTGGTTAGCTGCAAAAGGTTTAAATAGATATACAATATAAAACCTGATCTGTATGTAATATAAGTTTTAAATGCATTATTTCTTATGAATGTTGTAAAGATCTCTAGACAGAGGAAGTATTCCATTCAGCGTAGGATGGTGAAACATGAACAATGCGCAAAGGGGTCATATGCAATCCACATAGAATTCCCTAGTGTTTCTTTATTTAAATTTAAAAATAAGTAACTCAGGAGGGGGAGCGTGCAGGCTTTAATATACAATCTGTAAAATGTTTTCAATTTGTTGGGGTCTTTGGGGTTGGAACTTGGTTAGGCTGGTTTATGAAAAAAGGGGGAGTTTTAATACATGGTCATTCATTATGAGCTGGGGGATGGAGGGAAGAGGGGCGCACCTAAGTTTTTTTTTTTCTAATCTAGGTGTTTGTTATCCCAGTAGATCCTCATAGGGGGTACAGGGGGAAAAGGGGAGGCGAGGGTTTAGCTCGCTTGGGTAAGGGAGAGGTTGGGGTCTTTTTTTCTCTTTCTTTCTTATTTTCTTTGGGTATTGGGGAGGGGAAGTAGAAAGTATGAGGGTAGGAAGAGAGAGGGGAGACTTACATTATTTTGATATGAGGAGGACTTATACAAGGGGTCAAAGTCTTAAAAGGAAAGCTTACATACTATGGAAAGAGTGGAACACAGCCATGCAGTTAAATAATGTTATCAGTGGCAGGGAAAACCTACACAGAGCTTTAAGTAATAGTAGGGGCACCTTCAATGTATACTCCAAAACAAATGATGGGTGAAATTAAAACAGTTACTCTAAACGTAAGAGGCCTAAATTCTCCACAAAAAAGAGAGTTAGAGACTTTTTAGAGGAGCAGGGGGCTGATATATTTTTTCTCCAAGGAACACATCTACTGTCCAGAGATGTTCCCAGGTTTGCTACAGCCAGAATAAATGGGCTCTGGGCGTCATGCTGCAAAAAGAAAAAAGCAGGGGTTATCATTGGATTCTCCAATAAGAATCAATTTGTAATAGAGAAATGTATTAAGGACAAGGAGGGGAGATTCCTATGTTTAGTGGGGAAGCTGGCAGGTTGGCAACTGACTCTGGCTAATATATATGCTCCAAATGCTGGGAGGATCCCTTTTTTCAAAGAATGCTTCAGTAAAATAACTGAGGTTACTAAAGGTATGATCATTATACAGGGCGATTTTAATGCCGCCCTTTCTGAGCTGGATCACTCTAGGGTCGGAGGATTAAAAGGGGAACAACAGGAATTAAGTAGGCTAATTGATTACTATGGCTGGATTGATATTTGGAGGCATCTAAATGGGAGGGAAAGCGATTACACCTTCTTTTCAACCATGCATAATAGCTACACTCATATTGATCTCGTACTAATTAGAAAAACTGAGGCACAGAGGGAAAAAAAGAATAATAATTCCAGTGGTATTGTCAGATCACAGTGCGGTAACCACTATTTTTAAAGAACAAGGAAACTTGCAACAGAGACTCAATAATTGGCAATTAAACAGGAGTCTACTCAAGAATCAAGACAATAAGAAGCAGATAGCTAAAAAAATTAACAGAATTCTTTGAAAACAATGCAGACTCAGTCAAATCACCTGCAACATTGTGGGAAACTGCTAAGTCAGTAATTAGAGGGGACATAATTGCTTTAAATGCAAAAATAGTAAGAGAAAAGAGACAGAAAAAGAAGGAAGTATATGCAGAACTGCAAAAACTGGAGGCCCAGAACAAGATTAAATCTACTAGAGATTTGAGACAAAGAATAATCAAAAATAGAGAAATTATAAATTCTCTTGAGTTAGAAAAGATTAACTATCAGCTTAAGAAACTCAGACTATACTATTATGAAAACAATAATAAAACGGGGAGAACTCTGGCCAATCTTATTAAAATCAAACATAGGAAATCGTTAATTTCAAGAATTATCAATAAAAAAGGAGAATATTGCACTAAACCTAAGGACATAGAAGAGGCTTTCCTAGAATTTTATAGTGACATTTACAAGTGAATCAATTCAAATGATTCAGAAATAAGGAACTTTCTGGATGGGGTAAAATTACCTAAATTGAATGCAACACAAGTGGCCTTTCTGAATGCTGATATTACAATACAGGAAGTACAAAAGGTGATTGAAGCCACAAAAATCAATAAGGTGGCAGGTCCAGATGGATTCCCAGCTGAATTTTATAAGGCCTACACTGATATACTAGCTCCATACCTAACGGCAGTATTAAATATCATGTTAACTGAAAGAAAGATGCCACAAAATTTCTATAATGCTATGATAACGCTAATTTTGAAGCCCGGGAGAGATCCCGACATTTGTAGAAGTTATAGGCCAATATCTCTTCTGAACGCTGAAAAAATATCTTTACTAAAATTCTCGCAGATAGACTTAAGTCAATCAGTGGAGAAATAATACATAAAAATCAAACTGGTTTTGTACCCGGAAGGCAAGGCAAAGACAATATTAGAAAGGCAATTAATATTATATATGNCTGATGACCTGTTGCTATATATTTCTAAGCCAGAGGTTTCTCTACCAGAATTGATACAGGTTATGGAAAATTTATGTAAAATTGCGGGGTACTCCATTAATAAGGACAAGTCCCATGCTCTTGCCTTTGGCTATGACAAGGTGCAAGAAGAACAACTTAAAAAACTCTCACCCTTCCCATTAGCAAAATCTAGATTAAAGTATTTAGGAGTGTCTCTCACAAAAAACATAAAAGAACTATATGTAGCAAATTTTATTCCATTGGTAAAACAGCTTAGGGAGGAAACAGAGCCTTGGCGCAAATTAATCATATCATGGTTGGGACGTATAAATCTTTATAAAATGATGGTGTTGCCCAAGCTTCTACACAAACTCATGGCATTACCAATTGCTATACCCGAATCTTTCTTTAAGCTAAATGAGGATTTATTAAAGGATATTGTGTGGCATGGTAAAAAACCTAGAATTAGAAAATACACTTTAATGCAAATCAGGGAGAAGGGGGGTATAAATCTCCCAAATATAAAATTCTACTATCAGGCATCAACCCTGCTCGGACTTCATTACTGGTACCAAGGGGATAATGTTCTCAAATGGACAGAATTGGAAAAGGAGCTCTTGCAGCTAAAGGGTTTAAAGGAAGTTATAGTAGATCAAGGGAGACTTCCCTCTGCAATTAAGAAGGAACACCCATTCGCCGGTATAATGTGCAGGTTCTGGTATAGCATAAGGGAAAAAATGGGAAAGGTGGGAGACTTCTCCCCCTTTACACCCATCAATTCACTGTTG
>QEPC01006161.1:547544-570530 GCA_003113815.1 Sphenodon punctatus
GCTTTGGCCTTGCCGCAGGATTGACCATTGTTCACTGTCGTTGAGCGTGATCTCGTAACGTCTGAAAATACCCTATGTTAGAGTTTGATCTTGCAGGCTGTAGAAGGATGCTGAAAGTACAACTGTATACCAAGTGCCATTCAGAGTCTAGTCAGTATCTCTGTTGGAAGATTGTCCTTGGGTTTGGTCTAAGAATATAGAATGCAGGGGAGGTCAGAATGAGTACCCTCAGTAGTAGTCATGTGCTCACTCCACCTGAACACCGGACCATGAAGGGGTGATAGACTACAGAGGTCTTGCTGCTGCTCCTGAGAGGGAGGTAGGAGAGACGACCTCTCAGGAATGCTCCATCTTTACTGTTGGTAGCATTCCCTAATTTTAAGATCAAATTCCTGATTTCTAGGCAATTGGCAGACTCGGCGACTGCAGAAGATATGAGAAAGATCGCCAGTTTTAAATACACTCCATTCCATCAGCTTTTAAAAAAGGCTCCTGGGAGGGAGCTTTACTTGACTGTTTTAGACAATTTGGCTTGGAGAAGAGCGTTAACTCTCATCAAGGGTGTTGACCGGGAGACAGAATGGGACTCCATATCCCCTCAGACTGTGCAGCTGTTTGATGGTTCAAACTGAAGATCTGCATCATCTATTATTTTCCTGTCTGTATACGGATGTGTACCGACAGAAATTCTTGCCTTCTGTGCTTAAAAATAAAATTCATTGGTCGCCAGTTATTAATCTTTCTGACTTTGGCCAAAGATTCTGACTCTATACATAATCTTGCCAGAATGGCATTAGTCTTGATTAAAAGGAATCAAAATCCCCTGCAGGGCTACGGGTGGACTTTGTTGCTTGAGATTCCCCACCAGCTCTCTCTTGTTGTATGTATATTATTTATTGATTTATTTACTGATTTAACAATTTAATGGTTTGTGATTTTCTTTATAGTTTTTATTATGGATCTCTTGAGAGTTCCTAAGCTCCTTTTGTATATTTTGTATGTCCTTGGTCTCGACCTATGGTCACGACTTTATTAATTATTATTATTATTATTATTATTATTATTGGTAGCAGTGATAGATAGTAATTTAATTTTGGTACACTATTGGTACACATATTGGTACACTATTCAGATTTCAGATCCAAATTCTGAATACCACTATTTTGGATATATTTGTCTCTTATTCAAAGCTGAATCCACTGTCGCAGTAATATTTGAAAATATTTGGGATGGGGGGAAAAACACCCAGTGCCTACACAAGACAAAACAAGACATCTATCCTATCTCTTTGAATAAATCAGTACACAATCATATACTAAATGAGAGACTTATGGGTGACACTCAGAGAAATTTACATTAATAGGTGAAAAATTGTGTCTCCCCAAAAAAGGCGCAGCTCAGAAAACAGGCCTTTAATAAAATTTTAAAACTTTATTCAACACTGCAGTAATATAATGTCCAGTGGTCCCTGAAGACCCAGAGCAGAATGCCTCAGGAGGCTTCCTTATTCCACCATCCACTGTGTTAAGAGGCCTGTTCAGGGGCCCTCTTTTGTTTGAGGCCTGGGTCAAACTGTCCATTTGTCACCCTCCCCAGCAGACCACCCTTCTTCCCAGCCAACCTGTAACATGGGGTGAAAACAGACATGACGCTAACCACACTTTAACCAGCCTTGGTAGTTATTATTTATGCATATTGCAGGGCTGTATTGGTGCCCTATGCAGCCCTGAAACATGCATAAATGACCACCAAGGATGGTTAAAGTCATGTCTGTTTTCACCCAAAGTATCAGGCTCTGGTGGCTATGAATACTGGCAAGATCAGGCCTAGACTAGAGGTAGTCATGGAATGAGGTCCAAGCAGGGTCAAGCAGAGCCAAGGCAGAAGTTACCAGTGTGAAGGGGTAATCATACTACATAGTCAAGGTGGACTAAAGGCTGGGCTCTAGGAGAACAAGCCAAGCTGGATCAACCAATGCTGATCCAGGAAGCGGAGGGTGTTTTTAAATGAGATGCTACGCAGGATGGCCACCCATAAGCCATGGATCTGACTGGCCATCTGAAGAGATCAGTGGATGGGGGATGTGGACTCCTGTGAGTCATGGAATACCTACTCATGGGCAGGAGCACTTCTGGGAAATCCGGAGTGCTCTGTGCGGAGCAAGACAAATAAGTCCATAGCAACAGGCAGCCATGGAGTCCCTGTCCGTGAGCTGGGGCATCCAGTCATACCAACAGTCCGGTCTGACACTCATAGGCACTGCAGATAGGGGACACAGCCTTTGCATGTCACAAGAACTGCTTATAAGTGGTGGGGAGCCAGGGATCCCAAGCGCTCAGGCCAGGGACATGTGAATTGCAAAGGCCAGCCTTACAAGCTTCCCCCTCCTCCATGGTCTGTGGCAAAGGGAGTACGTGCTGACCAGGACAGCCACGCTGTGAGCCACCTGTTTGAATCCCTCCCCACACACTCCTCCTGAGTGCATGCTCCATGACAGTGCCACTCAGCGGCCATGAACAACCCCCACCTCCAACTTTGCTCATTTAAAAACACCCAGAGCGAAGGGGCAGGCCAAAACATCCAGCTGGGAAGTTCAGTCCAATACAGGGCAGGGATGCAGAGCAAGGGCTGGAATGAAGACTCCAGAACTGACAGGTGGACAGGCAGGTTAATGGGGCAGGCAGACAAGTTAGGCACACAAGGCTGGTACACAGATGAGATGGGAATATAGATTGAATACAAAAACGAGGGGTGAAAGATAGGTCAAAGTTGAGTAGCTAACTGGGCACCAGCACCCAGACATGTTGCTCCACACAGTTTCCTGTGGCAGCTAGGTGACCTTGGAAGTGGCAAGGAGCCAGCTGTGGGGCATGGCCACAGTAAACAGAGTTTGGAGAGGAACAACAGGGCCTGAGCCAAAGAACTGTGGTGGCTGCCGGTTCAGGTTCTGAATCATGACAAATCTGTAAGATAACTTGTATGCACACATAAAAAGAGGTTGGTTGAATAAAAGCTTCCAGGCTTCATGGAGCTCTGCTGAAGAAAAGTCCTGTGATGCTTGAAATCTTGATCACATGCAGAAACAGGAATTGGCCAAATACAGTATTTCATCATTACTTCTTTAAAAACAAGGTGTTAATATATTTTAATGCTTCTCCAAAAGCAGGAAGACATTTAGCTATCTTGGGTATTTTCAACTTCAGCTGATGTAAATAGCCTGTAATTGAGCAGGCAAGGTCAAAGCAGGAGATGGAGCTAAGAAAACAAACTCTACTATATTCTTTTATCATCAACCTGTTTCTCTTTATACAAAAAACACCATTTGAATCAAAATTGTTACTTTTAGGGAATGATCCTACAGCAAGATAGCATGTACATGAGCAGTTAGCATGGGTTTTCTCACTGGTGTAAGTTGGAGTTCTTCCTAGGATATCTTTCCAGAGGATTGCAATATTCAACCTAATTCAGGTTTACCAGAATCTCATCTCATCCAGACCATTATATGATCATGTAGGCCAAGGTAGGGTGTTCAGCCTTGGAGCTGGACTAGATGATCCTTGAAGTACCTTTCAAACCTATAGTTCTATTATTCTACAAGCTGAGCTTCCTTAGGCTGTGTACCAGATAGCCAGTTCTTGCAGGGTTAAGCCCCCAATGTCCCCCAATGGAGCCAACAGACAGTCAGGTTGTTAAGTAGGTTTAATCACTCTGTGCTTTATTATTCATCAAATCTTCCCCAGTTCAGCAATATCATTATTCACTATATACAGTCCATGCACACACATAAAGCTCCACTCAGACTGCTTTTACATGAGTTATGATAATGATGACAAATCTTTATTGACACAACCATTAGGTCGGTGCAAAAACACACAAAAATAATTACATACAATACAGACAACGGAAAAAAAAGAGATGCTGCCAGCACCATATATTAATTGTAAACCAAATGCTAAAGTTCTTTATGCTAGGCTTACCTCTACCCTTCCAACCCCCACCCACCCCCTGCATCATCAGCAGCACAGCCACTTTAAACTAGGCCGGCTCCTATACCTCCACTTAAATCTCGAAGGCATACCAAACAGATGGGCCCTCCTCTAAATCTCCACTTGGACCATCCTTCTTTTCTTAGCCAGCATAAAGAGAAAATTGGCTACTTTAAACATTTGCTTTTCATTTGAACTGGCCAGAATATACTCCAATTTTTTATCTTGATTCCACCACAAAGCCCCAGGGGGAAGAATCCCCCTGAACTGGGAGCAAATGTCTGCGGTAAGTGTGCAATGAAAGTGATTATGGGGTAAGTCCTCAATATACTGATTACAATTACATAGCCTTTGGCCTTAGGGGATACCTCTCAACCAACCCTCTAAAACTTTGGAGGACATAACTGAAATCTGCCCAACGTAAGGGCCTTTCTCAGGACAAAGTTTGTTATGTAACCAAGATAAGGCTCAAGCTAATGCACTGTTTTGAACTTCCCATAATAGGGGGCAACCACTGATGCTGCTGCTTGTGCTATATCTTGCTGTTTATAAATATCTGTTAAACGAGATCCAAGGAGTTTTTTCGGTAATCCCCTTGGATATCCCTTCAAAACATCAAGGGAGAAACCGATTCTGCTGATAAGGTGACTAAAGCGTGTCCTCCACATTTGGCTATTTTACCCAACAAGCATACAACAAAGAGTCCTTGGGCATGGTGATCAATCTTGACCAAAAGTTACAAATGGTCACCTGAGTCCTATGCTCTACTGAGAGAATGCCTGTTTCTGTCCTCAAGAAAGGTGCTGGTGTATAAATTGGAGCCCCCGGGACTCTTCTAAGGATCTTATTTTGGACTGGTTCCAGGGAAGACGCATCAAAACCCCACAATTTAGTTCCATACAATACCTGAGGAATAAGTTTATGTGCAAGTAATTGGAGGGCTGGTTTAACCATCTTTCCACCCTTGATAGCCCAGAAATTAATAATTTCAACAGCTGTTTGCTGAGCTTTTAGCTTGGCAGTTGCCAGTTGCTGGGACCAAGAGCCTGAGGCAGCAAACACCAATCCCAAATATCCAAACTGGGCAACCTGCTCAATTCTAACTCCATCCAGTTCCCATCTGTGCATACGCACCTTCCTAGAAAATTTAATAATCTTAGTTTTGCAGTAATTGATTGTAAGTTTTTCCCTACTGCAGTAATCACCCAACACCACCAATGCCTTTTGCATTCCACTCTCTGCAGCTGACAGTACCACCATGTCATCTGCATACAACAAAATCGGGAAGGCTCTCCTACCTATGTGTGGTGGAGGGGGAAGGCAGCACTCTCCTTGACTGTGGGGCATGAGGGCTTGTTCAACTTACCTGTCAGCATACCAGCAGCAGCTGGAGCCGGCGAAGGGGCGGAGCCCTGACCTGCGGGGCATTAACAAAAGCCAGGTGAGCCTACGGCAGTTCGAGGGGGAAGGCAGAACTCTCCTTGACTGTGGGGCGTGAGGGCTTGTTCAACTTACCTGTTAGCATACCGGCAGCAGCTGGAGCCGGCGAAGTGGCGGAGCCCCGACCTGCGGGACATTAACAAAAGCCAGGTCAGCCTACGACAGCACCATAGGTGCATGCCTAGAGCGCGCGCCAAAGGGTTGCACGCAAAAGGGTGCAAGCCCTTTGGCGTGCCCTTCGGCACGCCCCGGAGCCCGGGCCAAGTGCTTTTTAATCGGCCTCAGAGGAGCAGCCTGGTCATGCAAAGTGGAGCACGCCCCCCGAGAGCCTTGAAACAGCAAAGACTGGAAAACATTATGACTGCTGCGTGCCCAGGCAGTGGGACCATGATAGCAGCGGCTCCCATTTCTATCAGTAATCATTACCAACCCCTTTTGGGTCCCCCCGACTTAAGCTCTACTCACCTGGACGCCTCCCTAAGGGAAAGGTCGCCCTGGCAGGAGCCTGTGGAGACAGCCCGCCTCCCGGAATTAGACCCCAAGAGAACTGCTATTAAGGAGGGGGAGAAGCTAGCGATTTTTTTATCCGATCATGTTCTTCTCACCGCTGAAACCCTTAAATTCATGTTTGTTAAAATGTCATCAATCCAGGATAGGCTGGATGCTATGATGGGGCTTCTTCAGGGGACAGATCAATGCAGGATGACAGCCCATAATAAGCAAACACAAGGCCTCACCCCATCCCGGGTAGGGAGTCCCGTCAGAGTACCCCGGCTGGAGCACCCCCCTGCTTTATCTCCAATTCAATCTTATCCGAATCCCACTGATCCTCCAGCCATTGTGTTCTCAGAGACGGCAGAGTCCTATGAGCAGTTGTCTTCCTCTTTAATTTTCTCTATTTTCCCCCTCCAGGGGCATAGACCCCCCTTATGGGGCTCCCCTCGGGATGTAGCCGAACACCTTAGACCCTTCTTTTGGAAGGAGGTGATCACCAGAAGAGATATTCTAGCGGTGGACCATCTGATAAACTCTATGGACAGGCAGGTCATTTTAGTCACATTTATCTCTCCCAGGCTCCCCACTTTAATTTTAGAGCATAAATCCAGATTGGAGGGCCGGGCAATTGCAATTAGCCAGTTGTACCAGGTTCTTTCCAAACAGGTCAGAGGGAGAGCCCAAAACTGCATGGCCCAGACTCGAGAGGGAAGGGAAGGGTTGCCAGCAGCCCCCCTTCAAGCCCCTATATGTCCATCTCATGAGGCTGGGGGTAAGTTCTCCCAGACATCTGCTAATTATCCCAAGCCTAGGCGGCAGAAGCCTGTGGCATGCACGTCTTCTCACTGACCAGGTGCTGAGATGGTCCAGACTTTTTGTATTCCTTCACCTGCCATGCGAGCACCCCAAAGAGGTGTGGACTCTGTCCCTCTGAAGGTGCCAGAGCTAGCGACAGCTCACGCATCTTTAATATCCTCCCAGGCCCAATTTTTGCAGTGTCTAGAGGCACTGTATGTTCAGCTAGGGGAGCTTAAAGCCAGTCCTCTCTTAACGGCCCCTAAAGAGGACCAGGTTAAACATTCTTCTGTCCCTCAAGGCACTTCACCTTCTGTTATGGGCCGTCTATCGGTAATACACTCTTCTACCTGGCGCCCCTTACAGGGGATAAGTATGGAGGCAAGAACAATGTTAGGCAAAGAGTGCCCACTTACACCTGTGGTCACCTCCAATTTGCTGGGATCCCCTCACCTGACATCACGTAATGACCAGGAGCTCCTCCATTCGGTTCAACATTCATCAAGGAACTCCCAGGTTAGACCAGCTAAGGGGATAACCCAGGGGAAGTTGTCTTTATCCAGCCCCCCCACAACAGTAGGATCCCTCCCTTTAGAGGCCCCCCCAAGTCTACCAGCAAATTCGATTGAAGTACCCATTGTAAAATCACCTCAGCATGTAGGCAGAGTATTGAGACAAAGACCTAAACCCTCAATTACCAGTAACCAGTGACTAGAGGAAAGGACATGGGTCTTGTCATCTTGGAATATTGCAGGCTGGAAATCACATTATTTCGACCCTGATTTTTCCTACTTTTTTGAAGGACAAGATATAGTTTTTTTACAAGAAACCTGGCTGACAGAACCCCCATTTGCCGGGCCTTGGAGAGGTTTTAATACTTTTTGGCTAGATGCGGGCAGTTCCGACTTGCATGGAAGGCCCAGTGGAGGCCTTGGTTTGACAGGGAATGACGTAGGGCGAGGGCAGTCCTTCGCCGCTTGGCCAGGAAACTTAAATCTAACCCTGGTTCTGCGGTAAGAACACAACTATCTATTTGCCGCAGTGAGTATCGGAGGTTATTAGCATTTAAATTAAGTAACCACTGCAAAAAACAATGGGCTTGCCTTATTAGTGCGGCTACATCTAGGGATTCCCGCAAATTCTAGACCTTTATAAGAGCATCTCAGTCTAAGGGCACTAATCCCGGTAGACATAGCCTTCACCCACAGGTCTGGCAACATTTTTATGAGACCTTATTCTCCCATGTCAAGATAGTGATTATAGAGCCAGAAATTGCGCCCATAAGTAGATTCCAGGAATGGCTCCCGGTTACTATGGAAGAAGTAGTCGAGCTTATAGCAGGCCTCAAAACAGGGAAAGCGCCTGGCCCAGATTTTATATCTCCAGAAGTGCTGAAGAGTAACCCGATATGGTGGGCTAAGGTGCTGGCCCCTCTTTTTACCTATGTTAACAGCACGGGCTCCCTTCCATCGGCTTGAACATCCAGCATAGTAGTGCCTATCCATAAAAAAGGGAACCCAAATCTTCCAGAGAATTATCGGCCCATAAATATTCTCAGCATAGTGGCCAAATTATATTCTAAGCTCCTACTGATCAGACTACAATTATGGATGGATAAGAATCTCATTATTGAACCGGAGCAAGCAGGCTTTCATGGGGGGATGGCCACTACTGACCATATATTTGTTCTATCTGCTTTAATAACAAAATATACTTCCCATCGTAGGAAATTATTTTTATGCTTTGTTGACCTTCAAAAAGCGTTCGACTCAGTTTGTAGAGAGCGTTTGTGGATGAAACTTAGATCTCTTGACGTGGAGCCCAGACTCTTGTACCTAATTATGAAATTACACGAGCAGAATTCGCTCCGGGTCCGTTATAATACTGAAGGGGCTTTATCTCAATCAATAGGGGTACGGGCTGGAGTGCGGCATGGATGCCTGTTGGCATCCCTAAACAACTCAGTGCATATCCTGAAGCAAATAGATAGGCACGCCCCTAAAATAGGAGATCGTAAGATCCCCTTACTACTCTATGCTGACGATACAGTATTGATTTCTCAGACAATAATCGGGCTGAGGCGGGCTATGCAATCCTTTGGCGACTACTGTCAGGCCGAACTATTATCGATTAATTTCTCTAAAACGCAGGTTCTGGTATCAGGGGCTAGGGGAATTCAGAACGCCATTCTTGGTTTATTGGGCTAAATTCCATCGAGCAGGTCCAATCTTATAAGTACCTGGGGGTAATCTTTGCTTCAAATGGGGGTTGGAGAGAACATTTTGTTGCGATCCAGGCTCTTGCCAAAAAATCCATCCTGGCAATTTTGAAGTTTTTCTTGAGTAAAGGGGGGAAATTAGTTCTACCGGCTCTCCGCCTTTTCAAGGCCAAGGTCCTTGGTCAGATATTATATGCATATCCGATCTGGGACCTTTCCTTTCTAGATCTCCTAGAACCCCTCCAGAACGGCTTTATACGACGTATTACAGGAGCCCCTAGGGGTATTCCCCAGGCTATTTTGAGGGCTGAAGCACGGTGTTTTCCGCTAAGGGCATATGCCCTTCAAGCAGTGGTCATGTTCTGGGCTAAGGTAACCCTACTCCACCAGCAGGAGGGCTCTCTCTTATCCCTAGCGCTGAGGAATGGGCTGGGAGACCCTTGGCTATGCCAGGCAGAGCGAGAAGTCACCTTGCTGGGATTTTCCCCTGGATGCCTTGCTAACTTAGGCCAAGTAGCCGTAAGGACTTTGACCAAGAGACGAATACAAGATCAGACGCTCCAACTGGAGGGAGCACTTTTGGCCTCTCAAAAAATAGCTCCCCTTTATACCCCTCCCAATTTCCAGTTTTCCGGCTCCTATTATCTCTTTGCTTGGGAGAATGCTGAAGAACGTATGGCGTATTTTAGATTAAGAATAAATACATTCCCTTTGGCAATTCTGGAGGGGCGGTACAAACAGATTCCGTGGGCCCTGCGCCTATGCCCCTTATGCCAGCTGAAGGTGATAGATACATTAGAGCATATTTTCTTCCATTGCCCTGCTCTATTAGGCCTAAGAATTAAATACCTAAAGGGCCCTATTTTGGGTCCACTTCTCTTGCGTAAAGATACCCAGAGTTTGCTTGGGCCAACTGCCTCAGCACACTCTAGTGCAGTGGCAAAATTTGGAGTGGCAGTCTGGGGCATTCGTCGCCCGTTCTTTTGTGCCCACAAGTAGTTTGGTTCTGGGAGGGGCCTATGTACATGTATAAGTTTGAGTGATAGTTGGATCGGAAGTAAGGAGACTTGTCTAAGACTGTTTGTACCAATAATTTGGGTTTTGATTATTGATGTATATCGGTGTTTTTAGAATCTTTTGTATTTATGTTGCTATGTTATGTAAATTTGTTAAAGGGCTTTGCCCTGCAAATAAAATTTTCTTACCTATGTGTGGTGCAAAAATCATCTCAGTTCTATAGGTGTCTATAATGTCAGTTATATAAAACTTAAAAAGAAAGGGGGCCAATACACACCCTTGTTTCACACCCATATGAACAGGGATAGATTCAGATAGATAACCGTCATTGGACAATCATATGCTCATATAATTTTGCATATGAAGTTCCCGGACCAGAAATAGAAGTCACCTATCCAGATTAGTAGCTGCCAGCTTTTCCCATAGGAGGTCCTGATTGATCATATCAAAAGCCGATTTAAGATCAATGAATGCAGCAAACAAATTGCTCTGCTTCGCGTACATTTATTTATCAGATGATCTAATACATAGCAGTGATATACAGTGGCTCAGCCTGCCCAGAAACCTGCCTGCTCTTCATGGAAAATATTTTCTTTCACCGCCCAAACTTCCAATTTCATCAATAGGAATTTTCCATACATCTTTGCAATTACGTCTAGCAGGTTAATAGGCCTATAGTTTACTGGATCATTTTTATGGCCTTTCTTGTGTATAGGGACCACTATACTGTTGTTCCATCCTTGGGTGAAATTCCCTGTGGCATTTATACTGTCAAAGAGTCTATAAATGACAGGTACCCACCAAGCTATATTGTCTTTGAAGACTTCCCCAGGAATCCCATCCTCCCCTGGGACCTTCCTCATAGGTGTTGCTACTATAGGTTTATGTATTTTCCTTTCATCGACAGAATGCCAGGAGGGACAGTCCATCAGATACAATTCTATCATGGGATTAGCAATGGTGCCTTCCGCCACTGCAAAGATAGCTTTATAGTGGTCCTGCCAGACCTGGGCTGAAATCCCTGAGTCCCCCACCCCCCCAATCTCCCCTCATGATTTACATGAGTGATTGAAACCAGTATGTTGAAGAATGTGCTGGTTGAAGTAACCACCCCACTATAGGAATCACCACTTGTGGGGTCTTTTTAAAGGCACATTTTTGAAGCCCCGTCAAAATACACCTTTAAAAAGACCCCGCAAGCGGCGATTCCTATGGCGGGGCAGCTACTTCTGGTGTGTGTAAACACACCCCATGGGGATTTTCAGTATGGATGTGCGAACAAAACCAAGTTCGGAAATTCGGTTCTGTTCTGTTCAAAAATCGAGTTTGGTTCAAAAGTTTGGTTCAGTCGACTGAACTATTCGAGTTGGGTCGAATTCCAAACTTCCGAACCAAGTTCGTACATTCAAAACTGGTTTTTTTGGCCTTCTGAACTGGTTCGGATTCGACCAAACAGTTCAGTCAAATTTGAGTTTGGTTCAAAAGTTCAGTTTGGTCGACCGAACTATTCGGGTTCGGGCCAAACTCCAAACTTCCAAACCGCATTCGCACAGCCCTACTTTTCAGCCAGCACGTTCTTCAATGCACTGGTTTCAACTGCCTCTGCCTCAGTCTCCTTCCACCCAGGGTGTTATCCTAGCTCTATGCTTCACTTGCTTCTCTTTAGCTGACTTCCCCCGCAGTGTGGTGCGGCTTAGGGGTTCTTCCCTTTAGTTATCTTCCTGTGGCAGCCTTTCTGACCTCCTCAGCGTCTTTTCTGAACAGATCTGCTAGACTTGTGATCAAACGTTATCTGAGCATGCTCACGGCTTTATATAGCCCAGGTGCTTTCTCAGTTCAACATCCCCTTAACTCTCAGACATTGAAGCTGCTCATTCAGTTCTGAGTTAGAGAAGCAGATAACTGTGCAGTAACTCTCAGATTTGTGGTAAACGATCCACACATAAAATGACTGGTTACTGAGTGGTCCCCATTTATTATTCAACAGTTTATCTATTTACTGCATTGCCCCTTGGCATCACGTATCATCTTCCCACAGTGCCATTTTTCTGTCCATTCCATGGTTAACAGCTAGTTTAGTTTGTCAATAATTCCTTTCCTGCTTAAACCAGATTTCAAATTTAACTCAATTTCCCACTGTTTATCTGGTTCAGAACTTCTGAATAGAGGAGCTTTGCTGTTGGTCCAGAAGTAATCCAGAAATGACAGAATACAGAGAAATGGTAAATTGGTTATGCAATAATGGTTTAAAAAAACCCAAATAAACGAATTAATTGCTATCTCGATCAGCTGGTTAACCACTTTGCTTTGTGGTTAACAAACAGGTGATCAAATGGTTTAATTTCTTTTATTGACCAAAGTTATGGAATTAGCTCATCATTTTAGCACTAGTTTAATTGACAAGTTAGAGCTATGGCAGGGAGCTAATCCCTGCAGCAACGTAGCCCACTTTTCTCAGGCTGCAATGTGCAAACCCCTTACTGATTTCAATGGAACTGCACTGACATAAGGATTGAGACTTTTGCCAGTTCAGCCAGTTGCAGTACCACTGCCAGTTTCCATAAGCTACTGTTCCTCTTTTACCAGTCACCTTCAGCATGGGGAGTCCATACACACATGTAAAGTCCCATTCATTGGAGGTTGGCAGATCAAGCATCCTCTTCTGACTGGGGCACACAGAAGAACCAAGTTCTTATTTGTTAACCAGTCAGAAGAAGAAAAATATATATACACACCACATTTGGAGGCAATGCAACAGTTTCACCATATGATGGAGCCATTATCAAGATACCAACACTCTTTGCACAAGCTCAGCATAAATAAGTAAAGACACAGCTGTCAGAACAAGATTTAAATTAACTCCTTTTTACAGAAATTCGATAAACTGGCTTAGCTAAGAGTGGGTTACAACAGCATACCAGATTGACATAAATCTTAATGCTATTTATCATGATAAACTACCATTTATTTCTTAATGCAAGAATTCTCCAGGAGCAGTTCCTTATCATGGAAACCTTTTATACAAACACATCATATGATGACTGTAATTTAAGGCACTAGATAACTTGTTTGCAGAGATTTAATGGAATACTGAGATGGGTCATGAGTCCCTTACCTTGTTTTCTGGAAAGATAGAAGTTTCTCAGTATATTTTTCTTGGGGGAAAGAAAAAGAAAAGAAATAAACAAACTCATTAAACCTAAAGTGAAACAAGAGTTTGAGAGTTTAGCCGATAGCTACTTACATGGGAATGAGTGCCTCCTTCTAAATTCTTTGTCAAAAATTCTTCTTATTTTTACAAATAGCATCTAAAAATCTGCTCTTACTTTTCAACTTTAAAAAAATACTTCACAGTAGAACCTTTGTGCATTTTAAGGAAGGAGACTTGGAAGCTGCAATGAACTTTTTGCATTTGATTAATATTGCCTATGTGTTAATAAATTACAAGCAGCGACTTCCAGCTTTCACAGAAGGTGACCGAACAAATGGAAAGGGGATGTAGAGTAATTTGAAAGTAATGGGAAACTTTCCATCAGCTTCAGGGTATTCACATGTTCAATTAATAGGAAAACATTGAAAGACTCATTCCAATTTGTTGAGCACTTGCTACCTAATTTTCTACCTTCTCTCCTCTAAGGAAATTGCTGACTAAAGGGACTCCTGTTTTCAATTGTATTTTGGCTACCTCATTTTGTCACTATCAATTGTACACGCACAATTATCTAGGACATGAAAATTACATGACTGAAATACTGAAATGACCAAGCAATCAAAATAACTAAACTGAAAAAACAATATGGCTAATGTTCAAAGGCTAATGTTTCAAAGGCAAAGGTTAATTTAGACATTTTAAAGCATGCATATGCATAAGGAAACAGATTAGACGACTAAACCTTTTTGTATCTCGTTATGTTAAATGAGAGTCTGATTCTCTTCTATTTTGCACTCAGAATAAAGAAATGCTAACACGTCAGATGGTTGCTTTCTACAGTCACTTCATCTTCTTTTCATGGCTGTAATGGACTACAAAACATACAGTACAGAACAATGCCTAGAAGTAAGAAGATATTAGGAGTTCATGGTACATACCTGGCCTGAGCCTTTTGAAAAGCGTGGGGTATAAGCTTAAACCAAGTAGTGGTTTTATTTTTCCTAGGTATTATCTGAATTTTCAGGTAGACCTACAAGTATCTGAATAATATCCATATCTGTAATGGGTACTCACAGACCTGTTTTTTTAGATATTCCACTTAAGCTTTTGTGTGTATGTTTCAATTTGGTTACTTTGATTGTTTGTTTGATCATTTTGATATTTCCGTTATCCCATTTTCATGTACAACATTGCTAGTGAAAAAATGATGTAGCCAAAATTCAAAACTGACAAAACCAGAAAAACTGGGACTATAGAAATGGAATAAACACCAAAATGGATATCTAGTGGAGCATAAATGGATATTATTTGACTTAACTGCCTTTTTAGGTAGGATATTTTAAACAGACTTACCCATTTATTTATTTATTTTTATACTCATTTTAGCTTTAACACTACCTCCCCCTGCCCAAGAAAAGTGACTGAGTCACTTATTCCACTGGAGTATACCCATTTCAGTGGAGCTTTACAGATTTCCAACAGTTGCATACTTCCCAACAGCCCCAATTCAGTCAGGACAGCCTCACTTTGATGTGGTGAACCCTGCAATCACAATTGCAGATGATCGAAGTCCATGATATTTACTTATTTTATTTCAAACATTTTCTACCCTGACCCTCCTGCCACAGGCAGCTCAGAGTGGCATACAAATATGAAAACTGCATTTTTGGGTCCTGGACAATGGGAAAACTCTGGAAAGGCTACAAGTTGGTTGTATTCATGCCTAGTTAGCCACCCCCCTGCGGGCCAGTAATATGGTTCTTATTATGGAATGCGGGCTACAAACATTGCAGGAGAGGGTTTGGTCTGCTGCTATCTGTTTTTGGTTAAGGCTTTATTCTGGACTAGCCTCCCCCTGTCATTGTTAGTGATTAAAGACAGACCCCAGAATTCCTGGTTCAGGGCCATAGCTGAGAAGATTAACAAACTGGGATTATGCCCGGAGACTTTGCTTCTGTTAGACTATAATGTGGCAAAGAATTTAGTACAGAGGAGAATATCTGATAACAAATGTCAGAATATGAAATCGGTAATTGGGGACAGTGGGTCTCAGGCCTCCTATCTCCAATGGGCAAACAATTCCCTCTCCCCTGCCTCCGATCTGGACGGTGGTCTTAGACCCCAGAACAGAAGCTTACTCCTTCTCGCAAGGCTAAATTGTTTATTGTCAGTCCTGGTTGAAGGGCATTATAAAGGTATTCCATTAACTCAACGGCTCTGCCATTGCCCTCTCTGCTGAATTGATTCTCTCGAATATATATTTTGTTTATGCTCCCTTTTTAAGGAAGCACACATAAGAATTATTCTCTCATTAATAACACCCTTCCCAGGTAGATTGGAGTCATTTTATTTATTTGTTTTTTTTATTTAAGGTATAGCTTTCACCTTTTGACAAAGAAAAGTAAGAATAACCATAACACACAACATCTTAATAAGGGTTCGAAAGTGACCTAACACAGTACAATACTATGTATGACAAAATAAACTTAATTGTTATAATCAAACATAATATCCAAAAAAAGGTCTCTTTATAATAGCAAACTGATAATGGGTTCAATTAGAGTAGGCCAAAATATAAGCCCATAGCCAATCAAGAGATAAACACATATCTTACTTCAACATGCCTATATAGCATCTAACTTAGCACGGATCAAAATCCTTGCCATTTGCATCCCAGGAATAACTAGGGATAAACATGATTTGCTTACAAATCAGTTACTGCTTTTCGTTTTTGGGAGGCCAACCATACAAAGGTTGCAAGAGCCACCACATCCTCCTTTTTGGACAAAGAAAGAAGCCCCCTATACCCCTGACCAGGCTCATTATACAGCAGGTCATCCAAGGAAGGGCTGGAGCCAGACAGCCCTAAGATCTTTATAAGAGGGACAGAAAAGCAAATAATACTCAATCGTTTCCACCCCTCCCTGGGGACAAGTACACAGACGTCTTTCATAGGGAACCCGCTTATATCTCCCCTCCACCACTGTGGTCTGGACCAAGTGGAAACGGAGAAGAGTATAATTCTGAAGATTACGGTTCACTAACACATCAAAATACACTTCCAGCCACCAGATAATCTTAACTAGCCCAAACTAGGAAGCGACCCTCCAACTCCTTATGACTGCCATATCCTCTTGCTGAGTCATATCTCCTATCCTAGCCTGCACTTCTCTTTTAATTCCCACTAGTGGCCTGCCTAAAAAATAGGCAAAAGCAAATCCCTGACTCTGGATAAGGTATCCCAGGTACCCAAGCCATGGGTAGCCTCGAGGTCCTGAGTAGAATAGTTCCTCATACAGGCATAGTCGGGGAAGCGAATTCTCTTGTAACAAAAGCAGCCTCACCCAATATCTTATAAAGGCAAGTTTGGCATGTGAATGAATAGAAAGAACTCCAGTCTCCATCCTCAGCACCGGGCCTGGAACGTCCCTCCCCACTTGGAGAATTCTGCGCAGGAATGAATCCTGAACCCTCTCCAAAGGTGTTGTTATAGGGTGGGGAACAATGTCCAGACCAAAAACAGCCAAAGGCGGGACTTTGGCTCTATATACTTCAAGAAAGGTGGAAAATGAAACACCCTGAGAGATTCGGGCTGCCCTGAGCAAAGCACCAACAAGTTGGGCTATTTTAGCTACCTGCCCCTGGATATGCTTTTCCCACGTACCCCTGCTCAAAAAGGTTACGCCTAGATATGCAAAGACAGTTACCACTTCAAGTGGTTGTTTCGCAATTTCCCACTTGACCGAGGACTTACGACCACCCACAATCATGATCTTAGATTTCTGGGGGAGTCATTTTATATAAGATTGCTGTTGAGGGATCGTTCCTCTGTAGTGACTGGGAAGGTTGTTCAATTTCTAAGGCATGTTTATTTCCAAGCTCCGTCAGGAATAACAGTGTGTTGAATGTATTATATGTTTATGTAATATGTTTTAATTATGGAGCCTGTCAGGGGTCGTTGGTTCTGTCCATAATGGTTCTTTTAACAGATCTTGGACAACCATTTTATAATACTTGTAAATCTTGTTTGTAAATTTTGATGGTTTATGGTGTAAGTCTGTATAAGTTTCCTTAAAGGATGTATACTTTTACTTTATTTTATGTGCAATGGCCATTGGCCAAGCAGTAAATATATATATTATACATACACACACACATACATATACATACATATACACATATATATACATATACACACACACACACACACACACACACACACACACACACACACACACACACACACATCCCAAAACCAATAGTTAAGACAACATTAAAAGGAGGGGGGAAATCACATCCCACCCCAACACCACCACCACCCCCATTACCCATCTCCCCCGCCAAATGCCTGGAGGAACAGCCAGATCTTACAAGTTTTCCAAAAGGAGGGAGGATCTGGGGTCAGCCGGGCCTGCACAGGAAGGGAGTTTCACAGCTGTGGCGCAGCCACCGAGAATGCCTTCCCCTGAAAAATCCAGGGGACCCTGAGCAGGGCACCCCCATATGATTGCAGGGGCTGATTCAGGACCCGGTGAGTGAGGCAATCTTGCATGTAGGCAGGACCCAGGCCATTTAGGGCTTTATAGGCCAAGACCAATACTTTGAATAGGGCCTGGAAAACCACCGACAGTCAGTGCAGAGAATGGAACACGGGTGTAATGTGCTCCCAGCAGCCCAGTCCCACTAAGAGACGTGCCGACACATTCTGCACGAGCTGCAATTTCAGAGTCGTCACCATGGGTAGTCCCACGTAGAGTGCATTGAAGTAGTCTAGTCTAGAGATGATGAAAGCATGGATGACAGTGGCCATGTCCGAGTTGGAGACAAACTGCCAAAGCCGTTGCACCGGATTTAATTGGTGGAAAGCACTCCTTGTCACAGCCTCGACCTGGAGATCCAGGCAGAGCTGCGCATCGAAGAGCACCCCCAGGATGCCCCTTGTTGCCCCTCTTATTCAATTTAGTACTGGAAGTTTTGGCAGCAGCAGTCAGACAGAATAAGAAAATAGAAGGGATTAAAATTGGAGGACTAGAAACAAAGCTCTCTCTGTACACGGATGATTTATTGGTTTACATAACTAACCCCAGGGAGTCACTGCCGGAATTGTTGAGGGTAATGGAGAAATTTGGGAGAATCTCTGGGTACTCGATTAATAAAGATAAATCCTTTGCGTTAATATTTGGAGAGGGGCCTGAACAGGAGGTGCAAATAAAAAAGTTGTCACCATTCCCAGTAAGTGAATCGGGTTTGAAATATCTAGGGGTTACGCTAACAAAAAATACAAAAAATGTATATTCAGCTAACTTTCTCCCCCTACTTAAAAAACTGAAGGAAGAGGTTCAGCCATGGAAAAAATTGATGGTGTCGTGGCTGGGAAAGATTAATTTATTTAAAATGATTGTTCTCCCCAAACTGTTATACAGATTGATGGCTACTCCAATTCAGCTTCCAGCCTCTTTCTTTAAAATGTGTGATGAATTATTGAGGGATATAGTCTGGAATGGAAAAAAGCCCAGATTTAGGAAACAGGTGTTGGTTCAATTGAAAGAGAAGGGGGGATTGAATGTCCCTGACATAAAGTTATATCACACAGGGGCCTTGCTCACGGGGCTGTACGATTGGTACCACGAAGCCAAGGCACCAGAGTGGGCCAACCTGGAAAAGGAAATATTGGGGGTGAAGACGTTAAAAGACCTGAGAGTCGATAAGGGTAAGGTGCCAAGAAAGATAAAATCTTATCATCCCTTTATAGGGAACTTGCTTAAGACCTGGGAAAAAACTAAAAAGAAACTGGGTATGGTAGGGGATTTATCTCCATTTACGCCGATCGATTCCATGTAAATAAGGGACAGTAACTTAGCCCCGGGAATCAGAGTGGCCCTTAAAAAGAGGGGTGTTTTAACAATGGAACAGCTCTTCCTGGAAGGTGAATTCGCATCCCACCGAAGGCTGAAGAGTGTTTTGAAGGAGGAAGTCAACTCATTTCAATACTTACAGTTAAAGGTGATGGTTTCTTCCCCACTGAATAGAGAAAGCTTAAGGAGAGCACCACACAAAATAGAGAAAATTCTATTCAAAATAAATAAAGCCTCTGGCAGGTTAGGCAGATTATATAGGGAATTAAAAAATGCACTGTACGCCCCCTCAGTGGGGGAAAGACCTGAACATTTCCATCGACCAGGGAGAGGAAAAGAAAATATGGTCTCATATGAACAAGTGTGTGTTCTCCTTGGAGGTTAGGAAGATACAGGTCAAACTAACTACCACATATTACCTAACACCTGAGAGACTGAAATTCGTTGATCCAGAGGGGGGGGGCTGTGCTGTAGGGGATGTGGTGAGATTGGTGGTACTGCGGGAGGGTGCAACTCTTTTGGAGCAAGGTGTGGAAAATTGTTAACAAAGTGGCCGCAATGGTGGTGCCTTTCAGACCAGAAACAGCCCTTTTGGGCTTATACCCCAATACAAAACGCATGGATATTTGCCAGAACTCGTGTAAAATCATTTCCTTAGCAGCTATAAATATCATAGCTAGGCACTGGCGATCTTTGGAGGACCTCACCATGAATGAGCTGATCCACACAATCTGGTATATGCATACAATGGAAGAGTTTCACGCTGATCTCCACAACAAGAAGCATGATTTTGAATCCATCTGGGATCCAATCAAAAATGCCTTGGACAATTTAAATGGGGACAACTAAACAAATACTAAGCAAAATAGCTGCACAAAAAAATCCTGTTGGACGAACATAATCTGACTCGTTGATACATTTTCATGACTCTGGGGGGGGAATCCTGTGCTGTTGGTTAAGGGTTTCTGTTAAAGTATAACATAAAAATTGCTGAATAGAGATATGTTTGATGACCAGTGTAAAATTTACAGGGCTAAATTCTAAGTATAAGAATGTATATGATTAAATTTGTTGTACTTTGATTTTATAAATAAAAGTCACATAAAAAGAAAAAAAAAGAAAAAAAAGAAGAGCACCCCCAGAATCTGTACCTGGCAGGCCAATGGGGGGCAGACCCCATCAATAACGGGAGCCGAAAACTCCATTGCCTTACCCACTATCATCACCTCTGTCTTGTCAGGATTCAGCTTCAGTCGATTAGCTGTCATGCAGTCCCCAACAGTCGCCAAACACCGAGTAAGCACCAAGATGTCCTGGCCTGGGTCTGTTGAAAAAAAAAGAGGTACAGCTGGGTGTCATCAGCATATTGATGACACCACACACCAAACCTCCTAATCACCTTGCCGAGCGGCTGCATATCCATGCTGAACAGGAGAAGAGACAGAACCAAACCCTGTGGGACTCCACACGAGACGTCTTGGTATGAGGAAAAATAATCCCCGAGCACCACCCGGTGGGTTCTTCCAGTCAGAAAAGAGCAGAACCATTCAAGACAGTCCTGCCCACCCCTGCACAGTCCCACAGGCGTGTCATCAACATCTCATGATCAACAGTGTCAAACGCCGCTGACAGATCTAACAATACCAACAGGGTCAAATGACACAGATCCAATTCCCAGCGTAGGTCACCTACCAAAGCCACAAGCACAGTCTCGGTGCCATGCCCCGGACAAAAGCCTGACTGAGAGGGATCAAGAAAACAGATGCGATCAAGATGCTCCTGCAGCTGCCAGGCCACTACCCATTCAATAACCTTTCCTAATAAGGGCAGGTTAGGAGGTGTACATGTGCACCGCCAAGTAAGCTGGGAAGCAGCTGAGCTCCATAGACCAGCCCATAAAAAACTGCCTTTAATTATGATTCCCTTCCGCAGACGAATCGTGGGAGTAAAAAAAATAATAAAATAAATCAAGATTTTATTGGGAGGGAGGGAGTGGGAGGGAGTAGTTGGAGTGGCTGGGGTATGGGGAACTGTTTATTAATCAATGTTTGATTGTTTAATATTGTTTCAGGGGTCTGACTTGGCTTGTGTGGGAGCAAGGTGGGCTTCTTTGTTGTATTGAAGAGGGTATTGTATGGAAGAGGAAGTGGAGATGGCTGACTCCCCTCTGGTGAGAGAGGGGTGGAGCCAGCTATATACCCTGGTGGCAGCAGGGTACAGGTAGTGGGAGCAATGGGACCATTTGCCTGATGTTTAGGCATGGTCAGAGTAGATATTAGTTGGGGGTTGTTTTTCATTTGTATGTTATGATATTGTTTATATTGTGTATGCTGAGTCCCCTGTGTGGGAATGAATCCCAGAAATGTGTTTATGATGTTGTACGCCACCTCGAGTCTTCGGAGAGAGGCGGGATAGAAATTAAAATGTGAAATGCGAAGAAACCTCCTTGGAGAGGTACCGTCAGTGCCAGCCTGCAGAGAGATCCCGGTAGTCAAGAGATGAAGCTGTGGGGGACAAAATGGCGCTTCCTGAGGCTGCGGCAACTTCAGAGGAGGAAGAAGGGGTGGGAAAAAGGTCTGTGGCAGAACTGATTTTAGGCATGAAAAAAAGAGATAAAAACTGAAATCTCCAAACTAAGAGCCTCTGTGGAGGCAGGAAACAAGAAGTTAGAAATGCTGGCTAAAAGGCTAGACACAGCTGAAGATCAGGTGTCAGCCCTTGAAGGTCACTCAGTGTCTGCTGAGGAGCATAGGAATAAGTTGCAGGAATCTGTCTCTTTTCTATTGCAAAAAACAGAGGATCTGGAGAACAGATCGAGGAGAGAGAGAATCTGAGATTTGTGAGAATAAAGGAAGGGAGTGAGACCCCAGGGGTAAAGGAGCTAATCTGGGCTCTATTAAAAGATGCATTCCCTGATGAGAAACATTTGCATAAGGTGGTCATTGATAGAGCACATAGAATGGGTAGGCCACAAATAATAGAAGCAGATCCCCCGAGGACAATAATTGTTGCTAAGTTCGCATCCTTTCAAAATAAGGAAGACATTTTAAAGCTGGCAAGAGCAAAGAAACAAATTATTTTTCGGAATGATAAAATAAAGCTCTTCCAAGATTATTCTGCACAGACAATGATGAAACGCAGGAAATGGGGAATTTTTCCCCCCATTTTGATCGAGAGAGGCTTAAAACCTATGCTAAAATTCCCTGCACAGATGATGATACTGAAAGACGGAAGAAGGAAAATATTTAACAGCATGGAGGATTTGGAAATTTTTCTGCACTCGCTACCAACATCAAAAAACACTGTAACTCAATCTAATGAAGATTAATAAGACTTGACTGTTTCAAATCTGAAGGGCAGAGGTTGGGAATTTGGCTGAATAATTATTGGTGTACAATAATGAATGTAAAATAGAAGAGTAAGACTTTGCTGTTCCATGATTGATGTGGAATGACTGTAAAAATATATATATATCAAGGGGCAGAAGTAAGACTTGTCTGTTCCAGAAGTCAGATTTTAAAAAGTATAAGGAAAAGCACGGTAATTCTAGAAGGATCAAAGTGGTCTCACTTAAGAAAAGATAGGCAGTTTAAGTTTATATAAAACAGGAACTTAGGTTCCATTTATTGTATATGAGCTGGTCTAAAAAAGAGACTCAGTCTTGCTAAATCCAATTTGGATGAGGCAAACAATCCCTAGTGGGTACCGTTTTAAGTTTTGGGTTATAATGTATTGGGTTAAGTTTGCTATGGGGGAAGGGTTTATAAAAAGCCTCTTAGTTGGGGGTTTGAGGCTCGTTCAGCTATATCAAAGGAACAGGAAACTATATACATGTTATAGACAGAAGAAACAGTGGCAGAGATATGAGGTGAACTGCACTGCTGGGAGTATAGTTAAATGGAAAGTGAGCAGTGGCAAGCTGGGCGTATATTATTCCAAAACACGAAGTGATGTGATCCCCAAAAGGGTTGTGTTTCAGGTTATAATGGCAGGATATAATAGACATGGAGGAAGTCTTAAAGAACGAAA
>QEPC01006161.1:583302-624664 GCA_003113815.1 Sphenodon punctatus
TAATCTGGTAGTCAGAGATCTGAGATCCGGTAAAACCGGTATCCCCTACCAAGTCCCACCCCTAGTTTGTAGCATTGAAGCAATCTGGAAGTCTGTCTGGTTGGGTGCCATTTTTCCTTCTTCTCCTTGCAATGCCATTGCCACCGCCATATTATCCTTGGATTCCTGATTTGGAGAAGGAGCTTCATCTCTTAGTTTATAAAAGTTCTCGATGGAGCCTTTTTCTAGTTTCTTTCCACCCCTAGTCATTCTTAAGCCTATTCTTTACTTTTTAAGCACTTTTATGCACTCTAATCAGATTTAATCAGGCCATTGTCGGGCAGATCTGACAGAGTGCTAGCCAGGTGTTTCTAGCCATTGCGCATGCCCAGCGCGCCCCCCTAAAATGTATTTCTTGACCTTTAAAAGTGACATCGTTTGGGAAAGGGTGTGCATGCACAGAACGGCCTCAGCAGTCATTGTTCATGTACTGTGATTTTAATTTGTTTTTTAAAAAATCACTCCACTTGCAAAAAATGGCTGCCAGACCATTCTGCACATGGCACGCATGCTGTTTCCAAAATGCCACCAACACTGCCGACACCACTTTCAGAAAAGCACACACAGAATAGCCATGGCAGCCATTTTGTACAACCATCAGCCCCATAACCACCAACCCCCATTCCCTTCCTGACAGCCCCCATAACCCCACCCCTGTAAGTTCCATAGCCCATAATCCCCCACATCATTCTAGTCCCCCTTCCCCTCATGCCAGCCCCCATAGACCCTGCATGCCATGCCAGTCCACAGCCAATTCCCCTCCCTGCCAGCCCCCCTGTTCTGCCAGTCCCCTATAGACTTGATCCTCACCTCACCTGGCCACACACTGGCTGGCTGCAAAGAAGGAAGCCATGTGTCGCTGGTGATGCAAGCAACCAGGCAGGTTGCCACCCTGCCCATGCCAGTCACCAGCCCAGTCCCCTTCTACCATTTCACCTCCTACCAGTCCAGTCCACATAGTCTGCCCCCCCCCACTAACAGCACCATTTCCCCCATTCCATGGCATGGCAGCGTGCAGCAAGGCTATGGGGTTTTGGCAGGGATGGGAATGGGGGGCTGACATGCTGTGGCAGGGGTCTGGGCTATGGGGGCTGGCAGGGAGGGGAATGGGGGGATCACTGTCATGGTAGGGTGTGGCAGAGGGGCAGGCTCTGGGGGCTATCAGGGAGGAGGGTGTGGAGCTCACTGGAATGGCAGGGCAGGACAGGGGGACAGGCTAAAAGGGCTGGCAGGGAGGGGAATAGGGGAGATGGCAGGGTGTTACAGGGGGACAGGCTATGGGGGACTGGCATCATGCCAAGCCCCTTCCCCATCCCCTCACTGTCCCGCATCTTGCAGCAGGAAGGCTCGAGGGTTGACAAGGCTGCCGGCCCCACTCCCCCAAAGGCAGCCCAAGGCCGGCTGACCCCCTTCTGGGTGGCCCACAAGAAGGTTCCCCAGCCTCCCTCCAAACCATAGAAAGGCTTCTGGGTGGGATCGTGCCATGGGGGCTTCCTGTGTTCTGAGTGGCATCCAAGGGGGCTTGCAGCCACCAGTTGCCATGGGGCAGCCCCACTCACACTACCCCTTCCCTTAAAAAGCCTGACCTGACTGCATGAGGCATGCCTGAGGCCGCCTTCTCTTCCCCCTCCCGCACCCCCGCAGCCCTGACTCTATAGTGGCTTGGCTGGGCCTGAGGCTGCGTCGGTGGCAGCCTGATGACCGACCTCCACCCTGACCTCACCCCCAAGCCAACCCCCCCACCCCAACTTAAGTCCCACCCAGGTCTCAGGTGGCCCGTGGGTGTATCTGGATGGCCTCCAAGCTCCTCTACTCCTCCACCCACCAAGGTCAGGTCCTGGATCCACACTTCTGTGCCACATTCTCCTTCGCCTGCTGCTGTAGCACCTGGCTTCCTGCTGCTGCCTCCTTTTCCATTGCCTCATCGCTGCCTGGTGCTGCTCTGCTCTCCGCTCACCACTGCTTCCTCCTGCTGCTTGTGTCTGTGTCTCGCTGGCTCACCCGCTTCTCCTCTCCCCTCTGGTAAGTAACAACCATTCTCTTGTTGCTTCCTTCTACAACGGGCAAACACAGTTTCCGCTGACTCACATAAAACCTTCCCACCACACAGGAACTGGCCAGTTCCTGTGAGGGGAGGTGTTTGCCACACAACTCCACTTGACTGGTCCAGGATGGGAGGCAGGGACAGACACACACACCCCTCATGGCCGGTGGTCTCTTGAGGAGAGGCCAGTGGCCCGCTGAGGGGGCAGGAGTGTTTCCCCCCTCCCACTCCCAGCTCAGATCATTAACTTGGCACTGGCCCTGATTCACCCCAGCCCTGAGTGGCAGGACTCAGAGGATGGGACAGGGAAAGGAAAAGAAAAAACCAGATTGTCCTCCAGACCAGTCCCATGATGTCATGGGGACACTAAATCCTTTGTAGAGCCCAAGTATTTGGATTCCCAACTCTCATTGGAAATCTACACAAATTAGACATTTGAATAACATTCACACCTCTGAAGATAGAGATGCAACCAATGTTTTAAAAATACCAAGCAAACCCATCAAATCGAGCCTACTTGAACCAAAAATGGTAAGGTGAATGACGACTGCTGTTTCCATTCTTCTGGGTTATCAATTTAAGTTATTTTGTGTTTATGTTTTTAATCTCCAGGTTTTTGCTTTTTTATCAGTTTGGTTTTTTGATTACATCATTTTGGCAAAATTAACACTATTGCACATGCAACAAAAAATGATTTAAGTGAAATACCAAAAAGACTGAAAAACTGAAATAAATGAAATGGAATACCAAAGACACCCAGATATATGACCTACATCGGGTATATAATTCAGAGGGTTACCTAAAAAATGAACATAAAACCCATGACTAATAGATCTGCTTCCTGTTTAATCGCTCTTTGGAATGTCTTTACATGCCACAGTCTAACTTATTGCATTTAGAATTTAGTAGCTTCCACTAGATTCAAATTTAGCAGCACCTTTATTAGATACCATGGGTGCAGTCTGCTGGTTGGTTAGCTAGCTAGCTTAGCTGACATTTTCAGCATTTAATTTTTGCATATAAGTTGCCTTGCCTTGTGTTGAGAATAATGAAACCCAGCCTATTGCTCTAGAATTCAACAATGAAGGGTAATTTTATCACTGCAGTTACCATCTGTTTTGCTGTTCAATTAAATTATCCTACAAAATGCCTTTTTTCAATTATGTGCAGTTGGAATAGCATTAACAGTGGCCCAAGGAAAAGATCACAGCAGGTGAAAACAAATGAGATTAGCCCACAGGTTCGCTCCGTGGAGCCTGCACATGAGCACCACTCACAGGTTCCGTGCAGCGAATAGGGCAGACAAGCAGCTGACATGCAGTCTGACCCCCCCTCCCCCCCGGCACAGCAGCAGTGACCCCCCCTCCCCCCCAGCACAGCAGCAGTGATACAGCAGGAAGATGCCCTCACTGTGTTTTTTGTCACTCATTTATTTCACTCTTCGGAGTGTTCCAAAAGTGAAATTAAACAGGCACAGCACCTGGAAGAGTGAAGGAAGTACTTTTCCCAGGACTCTATGGTCCTGGCAGATTTGTATGCGCATGAATGCTGCATGCAGCCTAGCAGACGGAAGCAGCCATGTGGGCACGCACTCACCTGCCTTAGGCAGCATGTGCCCATACAGTGGGCTCCACATTCTCGGGGATGATGAATGGGGGTTGCAGGGCATTGATGGGTGTGGGTGAACATCTGGTAGTCACCTAACAGACAAGCAGGTGACCTCCCATTTGATATGGGCTGACTTGTCTGTTAACACTAGGGATGAAACATGCCCTATCAAGGAAACTTGACAATATCCTGGTTCTCAATTCATCTTGGGATGAATCAAGATCCCAATGGTGCCCACAATTTCTTGTTGAATGACCAGCAAGAAAAAATATTATTATTATTATTAATAATAATAATTTTTAAATTGCTGCATATGTGGAAAGAGCTGCCAACCTTAACTAAAATGGTGGTGATGCTATTGCCTCCAAGTTTCTTAAGGGTGGGGGCCATTTTTCAACTGAGCAAAACTACCCTGTGGCCATTTTGCATATGCACAGTGATTTAATTTTTAATTTCTCACCGAGAATTTGTCCCAGGCTCGAGCACTTACTGGGAAATTTATTCCAGTGGCCAAACACACCAAAAAATGGCTGGTTTTTCAGCTCATGTTAATTTTAAGCACCTGATCCAAGAGTTCCTGCAAAGTGACCAGTAGTTATACTCTTGCTCTCATAGAGTAGTTATACTAACCTGCTTTCAAAATATTTTAACAAAGGCCCTTTTCACACAGACACTCTAACACTGACACTCTAACACCGGAAGTTCCCTGGAAGGCCTAATAAAGTGCTGAAGACAGCCAACACTGAAGCCGCCGGACCACCGTGCTGCAGCCGCTGCCACCCGGAGCGCAAAAGGTAGGCGATCCCTGGGTGGGGGGGGGTAGGGTGATCCCTGGGGTGGGGGTGTGTTAAACCACCCCCCACCCCAGGGATTACCCTAGTAACTGCTGGTGGGTGGTACGAGTTGCCGCCGCCGCCGGCACAAAGCCCACACTAGCAGCGACTTCGGGTAAAAAAAATTTAAAAAAAAAATCCAGGCTGGGCATGGTGGGTGGGGGGTTTCCCCCCCCTTCCACCTGCACAGCCTGGATGGTGGAGGGAAAGTGGTTGTTTTTTCTTTTCTTTTACAATGCGGCCATTCATTTCAATGGCTGCAATGTATAAAAATCCAGCACTGGGAACCGGCACCGGTTCCCCCAATTACCGGATAAATCTGATATTGCCAGTACAGCAAAATACCAGCAGTATCGGATACCAGGGGAACCAAAATTCCCACCCCTACCAGGCACAGAAAGTTACCTACAGAGGGCAAGGAAGGTCCCCAGCACAGGACAAGTAGGCTGGATAGGAAGAATTCAGCAGAGCTGCAGCCTAATGCTAAATGAAAGCCCCTATGTTGTCCACAGATGAGCAGCCTGGACTGCTACAGGGAGTGCCAACAGGAACCGGGAGATGTGGGCTCACAATCGGGGGAGGAGGGAGGACCTTGGGAGGGAACTGCTGGTGGAAACCAAGTTGCTTCCACTTTCCTCCGTGAGCAGAAACTCGATCGTGAGGAAAGGGAGAGGGCCTGTGTCTCACTGGAGAGAGACACTGCAGAGACCATCAGCTCATCAGGGAGACCCTGGAGGTTCTGCGGTGTCTCCTCCACCATGACATCGACCTCCTTGCCGTGACAGGAGGGCTGGCAGTACCACAACACCATAGGTGCTTTCATTTAGCACCCTCCCAAAGATGCCTATGCCCCCTCCCCAGCTCATCTGCCACCCTTGTTTCCCCCAGCAACAACCCTACCCTGCCTGAGACCAGCTTCCACCCCTCCCTCACATAGGCCCCCAGAAAGACCAAGGGGGGGGGCTCCCTGGCCAGCCAGCCCACACCAACTCCCGGTTCCCTTCCAGTACCCACAGCGATCCACCCTCCAGGATCCTCAGCCACCCAACCACCAAGGCAGGTCACCCCACATGCTGAGGTAAGAATGGTGAACCAGATGGTGGTCACTAACTGACAGGGGAGGGGGGTGGGAGCACCACCCAGGCACAGGCAAGGGCAGGATGGTAGCACAGGAACAGGTGACGCACACAGGGAGCACCCAAATGGGGGCACAGGGAAGGGATCACTAATGCTATGGCCACATATGTCATCCACAGGAGCAACAACCAGACCCAGCAGTGGAGCAGCCAGTGAAGGAAGGAGAGGCCTGCCCAGGCAACCTATGGCCACAGTGGGAAACAAGGAGCCTGCCTCTGGTGGTGAGGTGAAGAAGGGCAAGGGGTTACTCCACAAAACATAGAAACCAAACCCCATGTACATTACCTGAAATAAAGATTTGAATCTACAAATACCTGGCTGGCATGGAGTCTGTACAGTGAAATCGAAAGGTACAGAACAAACAGATAGTAATCCACCATGAGGCCCAATGCCTGGGATTTGGTGACACACAGCACCTACGCAGGCCAGACTTGCAGGTGGCATGTTGGCCCTGGGAGACAGTAGGATTCCATATGGCACAGGGCAGCTGAAAGGGTGAAGGTCCAGGGTGACCGGCACACCAGGCTGATGGATCACCCACTGTGGGAGGGGCACAGGCAGCTGCAGAGGAGCGTACCCTGTGGGACAGGCCACTGATGGCCACCTGCTGCAGGGGCCGTGGATGTAGCCTGGGAGGATGTTCACCCTGGCACGGCAACCAATCAAGGGAGGGAGCACACCACAAGGTGGTCCCCACCAGTTGCCAGGAAGCAGCAGAACTGACAAGAAAAAGGTACATAGGGCCCCAAAACCCAGTTGTGGGGTTCAGAATGGAGGCTAGAGGTACAATGGAGGATGCCAGCCACAGGATGAGAGGGTAGAAGGCAAAAGAACGGTGATGTGACAACAGCAGACCTGGGAAGCAGACAGTAATGGTGTACAGGTACACCACCAGAATTAACTGAGCCCCATGAGTGGGGAAACCACACTGGTGGATGCACACGATGACCTGAGCAACAGGTCGTAGGTGCCAGCTAAGGACACCCCTGCCATGACAGGAGGAATCGGGGAACCACCTTGTTGCAGCACTTGTTCACCGACCATGGAAGGTAGACAGGACACACAGATAACCAGATGCAGGTAATAACCAGATGCAGGCAGTTATGGGGGTATAGAGCACAGTTTATTCATGGAAACTATACATAGCTAGGTGGCTATTGAGCAACCCTCCACCACAATCTATTGTCAGTTCCCAGCCAATTGGCCCACAATGCACCTGCACAATGTGTTGCTATTCTCCTCCGAGATCCGCCGGAATGCCCCACCCTGCATATGTTGGTATACGGGCACAGGGCTAGTTCTCTGTTGCTGTTGGTGATTGTCCAAGGTAGCTCCCAGTGTATCACAAATGTTATGCGGTACACAGGCAGCCAGGACAAGGATGGGGTGTGTTGGAGGTAGAATTGGCTCCTGTTAAGCAGGAGGTGCCATCTCATTTTAAGCATGTTGAAGGTCTGTTCCACCATGCACCTCATCCAAGCCAGGCACTCAATCAAGAGCACCCAGGGGGGAGAGGAGGTGAAGGTCATGGGATAGGCCTTCATAAGCCATGGTGTGAGGGGATAGGCAGGATTCCCAATGCCCTCGATAACTCTATAGACATTGGGAAATATCTTCCAATCGAACATCCTGGCATAGAAGGTGGAGGAGCNGCCCCCCCCCCCTTCCACCTGCACAGCCTGGATGGTGGAGGGAAAGTGGTTGTTTTTTCTTTTCTTTTACAATGTGGCCATTCATTTCAATGGCTGCAATGTATAAAAATCCAGCACTGGGAACCGGCACCGGTTCCCCCAATTACCGGATAAATCCGATATTGCCAGTACAGCAAAATACCAGCAGTATCGGATACCAGGGGAACCAAAATTCCCACCCCTACCAGGCACAGAAAGTTGCCTACAGAGGGCAAGGAAGGTCCCCAGCACAGGACAAGTAGGCTGGATAGGAAGAATTCAGCAGAGCTGCAGCCTAATGCTAAATGAAAGCCCCTATGTTGTCCACAGATGAGCAGCCTGGACTGCTACAGGGAGTGCCAACAGGAACCGGGAGATGTGGGCTCACAATTGGGGGAGGAGGGAGGACCTTGGGAGGGAACTGCTGGTGGAAACCAAGTTGCTTCCACTTTCGTCCGTGAGCAGAAACTCGATCGTGAGGAAAGGGAGAGGGCCTGTGTCTCACTGGAGAGAGACACTGCAGAGACCATCAGCTCATCAGGGAGACCCTGGAGGTTCTGCGGTGTCTCCTCCACCATGACATCGACCTCCTTGCCGTGACAGGAGGGCTGGCAGTACCACAACACCATAGGTGCTTTCATTTAGCACCCTCCCAAAGATGCCCATGCCCCCTCCCCAGCTCATCTGCCACCCTTGTTTCCCCCAGCAACAACCCTACCCTGCCTGAGACCAGCTTCCACCCCTCCCTCACATAGGCCCCCAGAAAGACCAAGGGGGGGGGCTCCCTGGCCAGCCAGCCCACACCAACTCCCGGTTCCCTTCCAGTACCCACAGCGATCCACCCTCCAGGATCCTCAGCCACCCAACCACCAAGGCAGGTCACCCCACATGCTGAGGTAAGAATGGTGAACCAGATGGTGGTCACTAACTGACAGGGGAGGGGGGTGGGAGCACCACCCAGGCACAGGCAAGGGCAGGATGGTAGCACAGGAACAGGTGACGCACACAGGGAGCACCCAAATGGGGGCACAGGGAAGGGATCACTAATGCTATGGCCACATATGTCATCCACAGGAGCAACAACCAGACCCAGCAGTGGAGCAGCCAGTGAAGGAAGGAGAGGCCTGCCCAGGCAACCTATGGCCACAGTGGGAAACAAGGAGCCTGCCTCTGGTGGTGAGGTGAAGAAGGGCAAGGGGTTACTCCACAAAACATAGAAACCAAACCCCATGTACATTACCTGAAATAAAGATTTGAATCTACAAAATACCTGGCTGGCATGGAGTCTGTACAGTGAAATCGAAAGGTACAGAACAAACAGATAGTAATCCACCATGAGGCCCAATGCCTGGGATTTGGTGACACACAGCACCTACGCAGGCCAGACTTGCAGGTGGCATGTTGGCCCTGGGAGACAGTAGGATTCCATATGGCACAGGGCAGCTGAAAGGGTGAAGGTCCAGGGTGACCGGCACACCAGGCTGATGGATCACCCACTGTGGGAGGGGCACAGGCAGCTGCAGAGGAGCGTACCCTGTGGGACAGGCCACTGATGGCCACCTGCTGCAGGGGCCGTGGATGTAGCCTGGGAGGATGTTCACCCTGGCACGGCAACCAATCAAGGGAGGGAGCACACCACAAGGTGGTCCCCACCAGTTGCCAGGAAGCAGCAGAACTGACAAGAAAAAGGTACATAGGGCCCCAAAACCCAGTTGTGGGGTTCAGAATGGAGGCTAGAGGTACAATGGAGGATGCCAGCCACAGGAGGAGAGGGTAGAAGGCAAAAGAACGGTGATGTGACAACAGCAGACCTGGGAAGCAGACAGTAATGGTGTACAGGTACACCACCAGAATTAACTGAGCCCCATGAGTGGGGAAACCACACTGGTGGATGCACACGATGACCTGAGCAACAGGTCGTAGGTGCCAGCTAAGGACACCCCTGCCATGACAGGAGGAATCGGGGAACCACCTTGTTGCAGCACTTGTTCACCGACCATGGAAGGTAGACAGGACACACAGATAACCAGATGCAGGTAATAACCAGATGCAGGCAGTTATGGGGGTATAGAGCACAGTTTATTCATGGAAACTATACATAGCTAGGTGGCTATTGAGCAACCCTCCACCACAATCCATTGTCAGTTCCCAGCCAATTGGCCCACAATGCACCTGCACAATGTGTTGCTATTCTCCTCCGAGATCCGCCTGAATGCCCCACCCTGCATATGTTGGTATACGGGCACAGGGCTAGTTCTCTGTTGCTGTTGGTGATTGTCCAAGGTAGCTCCCAGTGTATCACAAATGTTATGCGGTACACAGGCAGCCAGGACAAGGATGGGGTGTGTTGGAGGTTGAATTGGCTCCTGTTAAGCAGGAGGTGCCATCTCATTTTAAGCATGTTGAAGGTCTGTTCCACCATGCACCTCATCCAAGCCAGGCACTCAATCAAGAGCACCCAGGGGGGAGAGGAGGTGAAGGTCATGGGATAGGCCTTCATAAGCCATGGTGTGAGGGGATAGGCAGGATTCCCAATGCCCTCGATAACTCTATAGACATTGGGAAATATCTTCCAATCGAACATCCTGGCATAGAAGGTGGAGGAGTGCAGTATCCTAGCATCATGGCTCCTCCCCAAGATGCCTGTGTACACATCAATGAAGAGGTAACAGTGGTTCATGACTGCCTGTAGGTTCACAGAGAACTGGCCCTTTCTGTTGAGGTAGTTGATTTTTCTGTGGGGCGGGCAGAAGATCGGGATGTGTGTCCTGTCTATCGCTCCAATGCAGTGGGGGAAACCAAGATACTCGAAAGCACGGATCACCTGCTCTGGGTCCAGCAGCTGGATGATCCACTCCAGCAGAAGCTCCACCAAGAGGTCGCAAATGTCATGCAGGGCCTTTTTCATGGTCGATGCTCCTACACCGAACTGCTCTGCCATGCTCCTGCAGTAGGAGTCAGGGTTGGCCAGGTGTCCACTGCTATGGCCACGTTTATAGCAGGAGGGATTGGGTACCACATATTGGTCGACTGCATCCTGAGGTGGTGGGGCAAGGGTGTCAGCTACCCAGCACAGCAGAGCATGGGTTATCCTGAAGTGCACAGTGCAGTCCTCATCCGTCCACCTGGTTAGAATGGTTTCCCACCAATCAGTACTCTGTGACTTCCTCCAACTCAGTCTCCATGTTGGAAGGGTCACCTGCTGTCCATACATGTTCAGGGCACCCTGGACAGAACATGGCAGACGTGGTGCGAAGCTGCAGATCCAACAATTGCTAGGCACCTGGCACTCACCCTCCTTGCCCATCACAGAGTTGCCAGTTGGTGCAGGTCATCAACTCATCACTGACGGGGCCTATAAGTATACCAGCAATGGGCAGGGAGCAGCAGATCTACCCACCGCTGATAAGCCTGCTCCAGGAAGGTGAAACAGAACTTCAGGATGGCGAGGAGGACAGCACGCACATGTTGGATGCTTACGTTGGGCATTGTGCTCCCACCACCATGTCCACTCCCCATGCACCAACAGCTGCTCCTGGAGACCACCCCAGAGGCCCCCACCAACACTCCCTGTAACCAATACAAGTGCACCAACAACCTCTCCCAGTGAAGTCCCTTCCCCCCCCACACACCCTCTCTCAAGCAGACAGCTCTCCCCATTACCAACCACAGTGCCACACAATCACACGCCTTGATCACCCTCTGAACATGCTCTGGTAAGGGCCAGTACTATAGCTGAGTTTAAAAGAGGTTTGGACAAGTTTCTGGAAGATAGAGCAGGCCATTAAACATGATGGCCCGCTCTACCATGGACTAGGGTTGCCTTCCATCGACTGTGGAAGGGCTAATTCTGGGTTGTGCATTGGCAAGGAGTCCAGTGCACAACCTAGAGTTACCCTGTCACAGTTTAGGGAGTACTCTGCCCCCTGCCCACAGCAAACAGCGGGCACGCGGGAGTAGACGTGACACCACCATGGGTGGCCACACAGGGCCAAGCGTGGCCACCCATGATGGCATCACATTTGAAAATACCCAACGTAGTTTAGGTAATGGCTTTTATTAAACCAATTTCTGTTGCTGAGAACAGGCAACCTTTCAAGTCACAGGAGCCTTCTTCAGGCATGTAACCAATCAGAACTTGCTAGGATGAGGAGGCACACATTTTAGCTGGATGAAGTTTCATGTTAGTAGGGGTGTGCACTTTGTTTTTGTTATATTGATAATGACATTCTTGTTTTCATTGTAGTTATTGGAATAACGATAGCAAAGATAAACAAAAAAATCAATAATAATAATGACAGTCGTTATTGATTTTGTTATTGCCTAGCAGGTGTTTTTTGGAGGAAAATGTGGCGATGGGAGGAGGGAGCAGACATCTCAAAGCCAGAAACAGTGCTGAACTCTTGAACTGGCCTTTGATGGGAGGGGAAGAACCTGATGAATGTAATCACTGACCAATGAGCAGCACAAGTAGGTCCCAGGCAGTTGAATGGAACCCTGTGATTGCTCAATGCCTCCTGCCTCCCAGAAGCAATCATGCGGGCTCTGGGGAGGGCACTGCAAACCTTTATGTTGCAGGCCTGTCTCTTATACACATCTAGATGTGTATAAGAGACAGCCTCTGTTCTTGCCCCTGCCAAGGCCGGGCAATGAAGCAATATATGGCTGGGCGAGTCCATCTCTGGACCTTTACAGAGTAGACAGTATCGCTCCTCTTTCGNTGTGCTTGCACTAAAAATCTTCCCCAGCCCTCAGTGTTATACCTTACACACTTTGTTTTATCTTTTCTCTTCCCTGGTCTGTCTCCCCCTGGATGGATGGACGGATGGATACTACGCTTATTATATATATTAGCATTATAGGATAGAAACAGGATAGATACTTAGATAGAACACGTAGCAGATTGATATAGATACTTAGATAGGGATATTTTGCATGCATATTGTATCAGTTATTCGGTGTAGGTTACGAATATGTATGTCTAATTTTTCATATCGTCATTGTGCACTTATTACTACTGCATTATAATGAGAAAGGGAGGAAGGAGTTCAACTTCTGAGATATCTGGGGCAGGTGTCTGCTCGCACTTCTGCCCCCGGTGGCAGCTCAACCAAAATCTTTGTTATTGCTTAAAATTGATACCGATATGGATAAGGACCTCGATAATGAACAAAATTATGTTATTAACAATAATTAAAACTTTTAAATAAGGAAAAACATTGTTTCTGGTGGACACCCCTGAGGTTACTTGTATGCAAGGTAATCAGCCTCCCAAGAGTGTTTTATATAAGGGTCTTTGGCTAAAAGAGCATTTTACGTAACATATTGCTCTTAAGGGTCTTTTTCTCAAAATGTATTAGGATGATTGGAGGACAGTGTATGTTCAGTAAAGCACCTATTGTATCACCTGCTCTTTTTGCCATTGTTTTATTTTTGCTACTATATAGCATACCTCGTAGCTTTTGTCTCGACTCATGGTAAGCCAATCAAAGTAATAAAAATCAGACACTTCATTTCAGGTTGGTTACCTAAATACTGACTTCACAAATAATGAAATAAAATAAGTAATCTTAAACTTTGCATGCTAAGTTTGCAAACTTCACCAGGAGCTAAAATTCACATTTGTGAATTGACAAAACTTAAATTTGAAGATTGCTAATGATAATATTCATGTCAGCTTTAGGCAGAACATGCTCTCCTACTACTTTTAGGAAACAGAATGCCCAGACCTCAGGAAGACCGGAGAGCAAATGAGGCATCCTCACAACCCACTTGCCATGAGCAATTGGCCACCACTGCTTATTTTGCAGATTTTTTTAGTGAAACCATAAGTTCTGAGAAGTTAAATGGACTCGAACAAAAGATTGCTGAGCTTTTCTTGTTATTAGGTGGAAAGTAACCTACACAGTATTAACTTTCTTAATCTAGCTATCTACTCCAAGTGCAATCAGTACTAAGGTATAATTGTAATCAGAGCTGTGGATCTATTGTATTACTGCAATAAAGCCTTCCCAGTGGACTGAAATTTTAACTGTGTCATAATTACAAATGAAAGGTCTGTTATATAGAGCCACTCTGGTAGGTCAGCCTCAATGAATAATAGAAGATAGAATAAATATTTTGTACTGGCACAGCAAGAAGTGATTTTAAAATGCTTTTGCAGACAAACCAAAAGGTCATGGCTTTTACATATCTCTGCAAATACAATTGGTTTGAAGCATGAATAACTGAATTCCATAATCTTATGAAAAGATCTATTAGAAAAGTATCTTTCAATTTTGTGTATTTAGGCAAGGATGTGATAAGTACCAAGCACACAGACCCCCTCTAGAACTGGGATTATTTAGGATTCGAGTTATTCATGTTTTTATTTATTTATTTTTATCCCACCCTATGCCAAAAGATCAGGATGGGATAGGACACATATTTAAATAAAAATAATAAATACACAGATTAAAACCAATTAAAATCCACTCCCTCAAGTCTCTCTAAATCCTATCCCTATCTACCAAATGCATGGCTGAATAGAAAAGTCTAACATTGCCTACAGAAGATGAACAGATTTGAGCTTAGATGAATCTCCAAGGGAAGGGGGTTCCATAATTGTGGGACAGCTACTGAGAACACCTCAGTGTCCTTGCTGTACAATTTGATGGACAATTGGAATATGCAATAGAGCTACCCCTACCCTAATCACGAAACTAGGTACTCCCAGATGATAGGTCAGAATCCCTACTTGAGTCACACCAACTGCAGCTGCTGTCACAGTCCCAACTGATTTAATATACTTTGTCTTTATAGCTGTCTGGGGTTAGGAGATTACTTTTAGGACTCAAAGTGGAGTCCCACATGCAAAATGTTTGAGAAGCAGTGCACTAAACCCTTTTGAAAGAATTTGCTTAAATGTGTTAACTGCTGCAAAGGTCATAGAGGAGCATTGGACTTTAAATATACTGCAAAAGAAAGGTTGCTTAGAATTCTAAACAATTCAGAATGATTCATAATTAAATTATATACACAAAAACCCTATAGTTTGATTGGCAAAGGCCCTTACAAATTCAATCATGCTGCAAAAAGCCTGGGAATTGTAAGTAAAGGCTCCCACCTTAACGGCCATACTTGGGAAGCAGTAAGGATGTTGTACAATCTCACATATTGCGCTTGCTTACAACTTAGGCTACATGCACTCTACAGGTTGGGGGCAACAGTGAAGCCCGAGGAAGGAGAGGGTGAGCTGGTCCCTCACCTTCTCCTTTTCCTCTATACTTTCATTTGGGTTGGGGAGACTGGGGCAGCTGAGTAATGTCTCACAACCCTGTAACCCACTAGTCCCCACTACCTTCCTAGAGAATAAAGGAGTCCTGGATCCCGCACCCCCTTCCTTCTAATCTACTAGATCCCAACCCTTTAACAGGAACTCAGGGCTCCTGGCTTCCATCCCCTCCATTAAAACCAAGTAGGCTACATTCCCTTCACAGGCAAGTCAACAATCTTCGTTCCCAGTCTGGTCTGTTCTCCCCTGCGCTCAATCTTGTAACAGACAACTCAAAAGGTCTGGGTCCAAATCGCCCCTCAAAACATCTAGCTGCCACTCCCCTCACAGAGGACTCAAGAGTCCTGGGAAATACAATGTTGATCTGTATGTCTCATGTGGAACAGGAGTAAGAGTGCATGTTTGTGGAATGACCAAAACAAACAAACAAAAACACAGGAGAGGAAGTTGAACAACAGGGAGGGAGGACATATAGAGTCAAAGGATAGGGAGCCAGCTATGGTAAGTGGGTGAAATGACAGCACTGCTTCCCCTGGTATCACACCAGTCTTATGAATCAGTGACTTCACTCAGAACCTTGTTATTGTAACTATTTCTAACCCCCCCCATCATTCCACCCACTTACGTGCTCCAGCACACTCTTATATTTTCTCCTGCCATTCCACTTAATTCATCTCGTGCCTTCCACATTATTTCATGCCTTCTTGGCTTCTCTCTGTAATCTCAAAGATACAGATGTGTTCTATTTTTTTCATGGTCACTTAATCAGAAGTTGGCATGACAATAGTATTTATTTAGAAATTGGCAATGTTGTTGCCTCCATTCCTTCCGATGGCCATTCCATTTTATCATTTCAATATGTACCCAGCTTAAAGTTTTTATTAAACATCTGTATACCATTGTACCCAGGTTCAGTGTGCTCTTGAAGGGCAGTGGAGACTAGTGGGTAAGAAGGAGGATTGTGAGCCATTACTCAGCTGTCCCACTCTCTCCAATAGGACTAAAACTCATCATGCAGGTCTTGCTGGTTCTCGGCAAGAGGGGGGGGGGAAGAGGATGTTCCCCGTTTTGCCTCAACACAAGGCAAAATGAGAACCACCACCTTCTCACCAAGAACCAGTAAGACTTCAAGGGGTGGGGGAAATCAGGGCCCCTGGAGGTGAATAGGGGGCAAGGCAAGCCTCCTGAGCATCTCCGTGGCCCACGCGGTCTACCTGCATGGTGGGGGAGGGAGGGGGAAAGCACTGAAGATTTACTTACCTCCCTCTGGAGTCCATGGGTGTGTGTGTCCTGGTGCTCCTCATCGCACTTCTGGGTTTCCCAGTGTTGGAGTTCAAAAAGAAGAAGAAGAAGAAGAAAGAACTGGAGCATGCACAGAGCAATGCTCCAGCCCTAGGCACCCTTTTCAAAGATGGCGAGGGCAAGATCAAACAGCTGTTCTGCACCTGCTCAGCCCTACAGGTTCCATCTTCAAAAAGGGTGTCTTCAGGGAGCATGCCCCCCCCTCAGGACTCCAGAGGGAGGTAAGTAAATCTTCAATCTTTTCTTGCTTGCCTCCTCCCTCTGGTTCCTAGGGGGTTTGCCTTGTCCCCTGCTTGCTTCCAGGACCCCACCCCACCCATTCCACCTCTGATAATTTGCAAGATTCGTGATGGGGGCAAGAGCACCTGAGCTCTCACCCCTTGTCTCGAACCTTGTGAATTATCATGAGAAGGGGGCTTATTTCAGCCCTATTCCCCAATCCAAATGAAAGGATGGAGGAAGTGAGGAACCAGCTCATGCCCTCCTGCCCCCAGCTTCAGTGTTGCCTCCAACATGCAGAGGGAGAGTATTGGGGCTGAAAGATTAAGTCAAAGTGTAGGTGCATGGAGCCTATATTGTAAGCGAGCACAATACGTGAGACTATACGATGTTTTTACTGGTTACATGACATGGAAGTTAAGGTGGGAGCCTTAACTTACAATGTCCATGCTTTTTGGAGCAGGATTGAATTTTGAAGGGCCTTAACTTCTCAAACTATGTTTTTGAAAACAGAATTTCCTCCTTTTTTGAGAGGATTTGCAATACAGAAAATTCCTCCTGCTGGAGCAGAATTAGAATTCGAAGACATTTATTGTTTTTGCCCGAAGGCCATAACAAAATCCATAAAAAAAGCCAATATTCACATAAACATACCCATAACCGGATACATAGTCTTTATACAATTCATCAAAAACATAACAAAACAATAAAACCATGAGCTATGGTCAGTAGCCACCCCGCTAGTCAAATTCCTTAGTTACGATCTTAATTACTCAACCCCTCCGTCCCTTGGGTTAACCAGTACTAAGAACCCCTCAGCACCCAAGGGACACTGCCGCCAGATTGATCTAGGTCACACTCGAATCTTTGCAGGTATCCCTTGCCCTGATAAATACTTGGCAGAATTTTGCCACTGCCCTTGCATTTTCAGAATCAATGCTGCAAAGCAACCATGCCACCAGACCCTCCGAGTCACTTGTGGCCCTCCCCTCCATAGATATAAATCTCCCCAAGACCTCTGATCTTGCCCCTGCCAAGGCCGGGCAATGAAGCAATATATGGCTGGGCGAGTCCATCTCTGGACCTTTACAGAGTAGACAGTATCGCTCCTCTTTCGGGATACTCCTCCACCTTCCATCCCTCATTTCTGAGTGATACACATTACACCTCAAGCTGGTGAATACTCTTCAGCGGCCAAAATCCAGCCACTGATATAAGTAGCTCCTCTCCCCTGCCACCCTACACAGGGGGCAGTATACTGGGGCAACCTTCTGTGCCCCTAGGAGCGCCCTCTCCCGCTGCAGTTCCTGATTTGAGATCCTCCTCGCTAGTAGAAACTTAGACTGCTCCGGGCCCAACTGTCCCAAGGCCTGTCTTGAGAACCCTAGAGACTTCACCACCTCCTCCACCTGCCCAGACCATGAATCCGCAAGCCCTTCTTTCACCGCCGCATTAAGCAAAGAGTCCTCCTGGGTGGGGAACAAAACCACCCATACCCAATATTGCATGATCACTGCCATAGCCCAGGCCCATATGGTATCACTCCCCGTCTCCTGTCTTAACAGTACCACTGGGGTTACTCAAGGGACTCCGAGGATTGTTCGGAGGAACTGATTCTGACCCCACTCCAACCTGTCCAAGAACTGGAGACACCATAAGGGGAATGCATACAAGAGCTGGGCCAACATTTTGGCCCTATACATCTGGAGAGCTGGCAACACCAGTCTCCGCCCTTGCGAGAAAAAGAATCTTTGTATTGCCCCTGCTGAACATCTCCCTTGGCCCAATATTGCCCTCCAATGTGGCACCCAACTTGCCGAAGCCAATGCAATGACTCCCAGGTATCTGTGCTCTCCCACCTGTTCTATGGGATTCCCCTCTATTTCCCAACAATGGGATTTCCCTGCTCTCTTCCGCCCCATCACCATTGTTTTGGTTTTCTGGAAATTAATCTGTAAACCCTCCTGGACGCAAAACTCCCCAAACCCCTGCATTGCCCTCCTTAGTCCTACAAGGGTCTGGGATATTAATACGGTGTCGTCAGCCTACAGGAGGGCTGGAATCCTCCTAGTGCCAATCATTGGGGCATGGCTGCTGGGGCATTACAGTGTTGAGCAGCATAAACAGTAAAATTTGTGTTTACTAAAGGCTCACCATGAACTGATGTGCTGCCCCTGGGGTGCGAGCAGCAATAAGAAATCCTCCACCTCCTGAAGTGCAGAGTAGGGCTGTAACAAAAAGTCACATCGGTAGCTATTTTAGCCAGAAACAGCGTTTCCGCAATTAGTGGTACGGTGTGGCAGAGGCTTTCATGCCGCTAGTTTCATTATGCTACTTCCGCAGTTCTGCTAATTTCATTCCGCTACTTCCACAGGCTTCGCAAATAGCAGAAACATGCCATTTTCGCTACTTCGGCTATTTTGTGGCACTGGCGGAATGGCAGAACAGTGGCTTTCTGACAATTCCGCAATTTTTCCAATACTTTACGAATGTGCAGAATGCCGGAAGAATTAGCGGAATGTTGGCAGAAAAGCCGCAGAGTGGCGCGCGCAATTCCGAAATGGTGGAATGGAATTGTGGCATGGTAAAAGCTAATGCTGCTCAGCGCTAGTACAGAGCACTTGGCTGGCTTGTAAAGCTGGTTGGTGGAGAAAGTGGATCCATACTCTATCTCCTGCATTCAAGTCCCCCCCCCCTTACAAAACTTCAAATAAAGCACCCTTTGAAGTGCCCAGAAGCAGGTGACCTTTGTCATCACCGGCCTGGGCTGCCGCCTTTTAATGCTGACCACATGCTGAAGGGGACCTCAGGTGGGAAGGGAGGTGGGGTGTAACAGCAGCTGCAAAAGAATGAGTCCCTAGCATTAGGGTTGGTGGAGTTATTTTGCCCAAAGGAGTAGCAGTAGCTTTCTGCGTGTGACACTAGTGAAATTGTGCGCCATTTTTGGTGCCCTGAGCATCATACAGACCTTTGAGAGCTACTCCCATGAGGCTGGGCACCATCCCAAGGACTCCCAATCCATCATTTAGGTTAGGGCAAGGATGAGGAACCTGAGACTCAAGGCCAAATGTGATCCCTGGCAACTTCTTATATGTTCCCTTCCCAGTTCCTACACCAAACTGCTGAATTTGAGCTCAGGTTAAGTGAGCAGAGATGAAGGTAGACATACAAGGAGACAGATCAGATCCATGATCTGGAGGGCTGAGGTAGCAACTCCTTTTTCCACTCTATTTCATTCCGTCATTTCGGAATTGCCTGCGACTTTCCACAGCCTTTTCTGCCAGCATTCTGCTAATTTGGAAAGTGTCAGAACAATTCCAGAAACTGTTGGAAAACATTGTTCCACTACTTCGCAGTGCCGGTGGAAATTGCAGAAGATCAAAACTGTCAGAACAAACATTGTTCTGCTATTTTTTCAGCCAGTGGAAGTAGCGGAATTAAAGTAGCGGAATAAACATGTCTGTTGCACTGTCACTGAGTGGGGTGGGGGGTAAGGTGGGTTTCTTTTCCCTGCATTTGTGAACTTTTAATTGTTTTAAATTGTTTTATTGTTTATATTTTTGTTCGCCGCCCAAGGCTGCTCTGTGGGCAGAAGGGGCGGGATAAAAGTTTTACATAAATAAATAAAATTGCAGAAGAACTTTTTCCATCAGAAAAAGTTACCGCAGCTGCCTGCTGTTTCAGCCCTAATCTAGACCTCTCATTTTCTTGGGCACAACCCTTACACACACCCATCCACAGCTTTTACATGGACCTTGGAGCTTGTACTAAAAGTAGCCACAAACACACGAGGGTTAGGGGGTGGCAAATGAACTGTAATAGCTGTAATTGACCCTGCCCACCCCACCTGGAGCTGGAGAAGAGTGTATGTTAGGATGCCAGCAGAACAAGGGTTAAGGAGCTCCCTGCTCCCTACAGGGCAGAGGTTAGTGGTGCAAGAGGATTTTATTCACAAGAAAACTATTTAAAGGATTTAATTTACAGTAAAGTATTTATAATTAAAGTTTTATTTACAATAAAGGAGTTTAATAAAATTAACAATTATATTTTCATCTTCATTCTATCCAAGTATGTCATATATTGATTCCACTCCCCTCCCAGAGATGCCAGGAGTCCTGTCTACCAGCCCCCCTGCTCCAACCCACTAGCCCTCATTCCCCTCCTACAAAACCCAGGAGTCCTAACTCTACCCATCACTTCACTTCTTGGTTCTTTTTTTAGTGTTTTCTGGGGGTCAAGAAAAAATGCAAGCCTTGGACTTTTTTTGGAGCCTCAAGGGTGACACTCTAAACTGTGTTTCCAGATCTTCCTCATCTGCTTCCATTTTGTCACCATTTGGCACTGAATCTGAGCCTGTCAGATCCACCATCTCAGTCTGCCTGTATACAGAGCTGCTGCTTTCAAACAGGGTGAATTTATCTCCATTTCTCTCTAAAACTCCCCAACCAAAAAGCTACTTCCTGGTCTGCCCTTATTCTAATGGGGTTCTCCTACCCACCCACCTGCAGTACTTACATTTTAGAAACTCATGTAATCCAGCTGGAAATCATCTTCTGTCTTTCCTCTCTTGGTCTCTCTGCTGCCTGCACATGTAGCCCTCTGGTGGTTCTCTACTGTGCACACCTTTGACTTTACCGGCTTTCCCATAGACTGCAAGAGCCAAACAGCGGTGTAGAACTCCCATTCCCGCCCTACCCATCCCGCATGCCACCAGCAATGTTCAGAAGCCACTCTCATGCTACTTGTCACTGGGCATGCACAACGTGCATCATATAGTTGATTTCAATGATTTTTCAAACTTTAAATCCTCGGGATGGATTTTAAAAATCCCAAAACCAAAACCTTCAAGGAAATGTCCCTTAATTACATAACAGTAAATGTCAATGCAATCTTTCAACATTAAGTACCGACGGACCAAAAACAAACAAACAAACCACATCTGAAACCGGAAGCATTTTTTCTCCAGTTTTTCAACCGCTATAACTTTTTTATTTTTGTCCAATTTGGATGACATTTGGACAGTTTGAACCCCACACCCAAGCAACTTTCCCTGCCTAATTTCAGACAAATAGGCTAAACAGTACCAATTTTATAAGCAATAGAATGTTCATGATTTATAATGGAGACTGTGTGCTGGTCTTAACTAAGAAGTGAATACTGCCACTCAATAATAATAATATAGTAATTGATTCTATCTTCTATAACATGTGCTATTGCGATATTGCATAATATCACAACTTTAATGGCATGAAAATTACACCTGTTCTAAAAATCCATGCTTTTATCAAAGTCAATGGGAGTTTCCTCATTAAATATAATGGGATCAGAACTTCCACCAATGATTTCTGCACTGATGCAATATAGCCATCAATTTGAATAAGATATCTGCAAATTAGCAAAGCTGTGAATTTTGCAATCATTTCCCCCAAGCTAATTCTTTCATTCATGCAATGAAAAAATAGCAATATCTGTGGCTAAGTAATTAAAACTTTGTAAAATTGTTACATTTTATTAAAAAGGAAAGGAGAAACATGTCTTAAATGTTTTTCTGATTTTTCCTATGCAGACATATGCATGCTAATTGATGTGCTTTGATCATGCCTCAACTTGATCTTTTACTGATTACAGTGGAGAATTTATTTTCCTAATTGAACACAATTTATTCCCAATAAAACTGCTATAGTCACTTATACAGAGCACTTGAAATGTTTCCTTTGAATGTTGTAAACGACCTCTCTCTAATTAGATGAACCTGAAGTCAAAATCGATTTGATTAATATGCTGCTAAGAATAAATATTTTTTTAAATAGAATCAGGAATTGCTTTACAGCAGTGAACTCAAAGCTACATTTGGAACAAGATCCTTGATTTTCTTTTTATAGGGTATTAGCTTTTGTTTTTCAGCCCCTCAGTTTTCAATGACAAAATACAGGATTAAACATAGTGATTGGAGATGTTTTGCCATCAACTTTAGGATGCAATGTATTCCAGTGAATGCCCGTACTTGATTTAGAACAGATTTATTTCAAGCTGTTGGAAGTGAAAACAAGGGTGGGGAGAAGGAGTAAGGGGGATGGGGAAGCATGGAAGGCATCTGGAGAGGGGGCAGGATATGGTGCACAGGTGCCAAACTGCTATGTTCACTCTGAATTAGAAGAAGTTTCCAAAATGATGTAGTAACAAAAGGGGAGTGAGTGAGGCAAAGACAGGGTGACGTGGGGGAGATCAAAGGCTGCATCAGTGTGTGATGGGGTGGGAGGGTCAAATGCCATAGACAAGAAGAGAGGTATTGGGTGGTAACAGAAGTAAAAGCAGAGTGCCACCATCACAACCCAGCCTGGGTCAGACACCTGCCAACAACATGGTCCTGACCAGGCTGGGTTAGCTCACGCACGTGCTAGTGGCCAGGCCACCAGAGAGCATACAGAGCTGCATATACGTGCGACCGGACAGCCCTGCTCCCATGATGAGCAGCCCAGTGCCCCACCCCCTGCCTTGATGGGCGGCCATAATGGCCCACCATGGCGGACCCAAACTGGGCCAGGCCGCAACGGACCATAACAAAAGTTATTAGAGATGTGTGAACAGAACCAGGTTTGGATGTTCGGCCGTTCAGGTCAAACTTTGAGTTTGGTGCAATCATGAACTGAAAATGACATTTGGTTTTTGAAAGAAAGGGGAAAAACTGAAAAATATATTTCTGTCTATAACATTTTTGTTTCTTATTCATTTTTAATTAAATTTGGGGGGATTTTATCCCTGATGGAGGGTACTATGTGTAGCAAAATTCGAAAGGATTAGATAAAGGGAACAGATTTCAGAAGCAATTGTATGTTGTGATTTTAAGAAAAGCTCCATACACATTCATGGCTACAACTTCTTTATCTTACTTCCAATGTTCATGAAACTTTTGCATATTATGTCCCTCCATATGTTTAATACTTCTGCCAATTTTCAGAAAGAGCTGTTAAAGGGTCCCAAGGGTATAAGACATTAACCTGAAAATACATTTCCAGCTGTAACATTTTGATACTCCATTCTGTTTACAGGATATTTGGCACGAATGTATCAAATACCTTTCCTGCATTTTAGCAAATGTACAGGAGATTTTGATAAAAGGGACCCAATTATATAACCAATTGATGTTGTCCCTGTGAAGATCATTATTCAGATGAATATCAGCATATTCAGTGCCAGTCAGAGGCAGGTATCCTGCATGGCAGGGGGAGAGAGACTGTAGGAGGAAGGATGTGGAGCAACCCCAAAGACTGACAGACACATTCAATGGCCAAACACATTACTGCAAGCTTCTAGCTTTACAGGACCAATTGGTAGTGGCTTCGAGGTGGGCATAGGGGGCGGCCCTGTGGCGGGCATAAGCAACATAACTGGGACTTCTGAGATAGCATCCCAGCAGTCAGGAGACATAGTTTAAACACATCCAGGCTGGCCAATTATCATCACAATCACATCCTGCAGCACTGAGACAGAGGACATAAGAGAATCTCTATTGACTCTTTCCTAAACAGATGCTTCTGACTTCCCAGAAACAAGTGGGGGAGATATGTTGGGATGGTCCCAGCACAGAATGAGGATATTTGGTTGACATTTCTGTTGGCCAATTTGCATCACAAACTGATCTTATACCACAGTGACATAAGAGAATCCCAGGCATAAACCCCTTCTCTACATATGTTGTACAGGCATATAAAATTGGGACCCTTTATAAAATCTTTCTGATATTCATGAAAGTATAATATATAGCCCTGCCAAATTTCATGTACACTGGTTGGACTACAAAGATGTTATAGTCAGACATACATTTATATGTTAATTGGTTATACCACCAAGACCTTTTCTACAATCCTTCTGAAATTTAGCAAAGATACTAAACATGGGAAGGGGTATAAACTGGACAAATTTCACCAACACTAGATGTGAGGCAAAGAGGTTACAGCTAATAATGTATATGTAGAATATTGCAATATACAATAATTCAACTGCTTCTAAAATCGGATTCCTTTATCCAATCATTTTGAAATTTGGTACACATAATGCTTTCTATTGGAGGTATAGCAATCCCATATTTCAGCCACATAGCAAAGTTACAGCTGATTATGTGTTTTCCATTTAAACCAATGGAAATTCAATTCCAAACTCACGGAACACATCCAAACCAAACGTTCGAATTCAAGTTCAGTTCACACGTTCAGTCCGGTTGACCAAACTAGTTGAGTTCAGTCCGAACTCTGAAATTCTGAACCACATTCGCCCATCCCTAAAAGTTATAGCCCACTGTGGCCTGATCAGTTTTATGATAGTATGGACTATGACTTTGGAGGTCTCTGGTATCACAGCCTGGACTCACCACTGACAGACATGGGAGCAATCATGGGTGAAGATATGATGACGCACCAACAAACATGCCAGTTATCTTCCAAGCCAAAGCAGGACTTAGCAGGCCAAAGCAAGAAACCTTTATGTCTAAGAATGTTTTTTAATGAGATTGTAATAGGGAGCAGTAAGGAAGAACTGCTACCTCTTCAAGAAGAGGCCTGAAAGTAATGCAGAGTGGGCTGATGCTAACCATTTAGCTAACTCTGGAAAGAGTGGAGCCATGTGCATTCAGGACTATTTAAGAGGTGACAGCTTGCTAAGGAAGGCATTCTGTGTCTGGCTGTAGAGGAGAGAGAATCTCCATGAGGACTTCTGTCTGTGGTGCTGAAGCCTGCTGAAGGAAGACAAGCAAGGGCAACCAGGAAACTGAGTGCCAGCTAGGGAACCATTGCCTGGTTTGGAGGAACTTTGGGGTTGTTGCTGTGATGAAGAGCTAGTACTGTATGTGAGAAACAGTGGAGCACTGTATAGAATAAGATTTTTTTGGAACTAATCCCCAAGGAGATATTAGGTATTTTCAGACATTATGATACCACACTCAGCCACGGTGAATCCCCCTTGGTGGCGGATGGTCCTGTAATGTCTGCTTGCTCGGCACCAGCTGTTCACCATGGTGAACCACTGGCGGTGAGCAAAATAACTACGCTTTCGAGGATGGTCCGGGCACCATCCCCGAAAGTGTGGTTAATTGAACCACGGTCGGGAATCGGCAGACAGTAACATGGGTTACCGCCTCCGATTCTAGGCTGTGACCCAGACCCCGAGTCGGAATCGGGCGCAGCGGCCAGACTGGCCACTACGCCCGCCCGTCTCCAGAAGGGTGGGTGAACTGGGGGGGGGGGAGGATGTGCAGGTGCACGTTGCACCATGCAGCCCCACCCACCCCCAGATTTCCTGCCGGAATCAGCCGGCACGTCTGTTGGACGTGACTTTTTGATCCTGGTGGGGAATCAAAAGGGGATTCTGCAATGGGGCCAATAGGCGCCCCGTCATGTCTGAAATCAACCATTGACTGCTTTGGAAATAATCCTACAGGGACTTACCCCAGGCACCACACCCCATTACAGAAATGCTACCTCACATATGGCTACCCAGGAGCCTGTCTGAAGGTGGAGCAGGTGAATATGTGCTCCTGCAAGACCCTCACCACCCATTTATGGCCAATGACAGTGCACTGCCAAGTAATCTGTTGTGCACTGTGTTGGGCAAGGCAAAGAAGTGCATGGCAATGGGTGCCCATTCATCCCCTGTCCATATGAACTGGAGCAGCCACCTACCCTACTCCAACAGACTGGTCTGCCATTCATAGGTGCTGTGGCCAGGAGAGACAGCCTTTGTAAGTCACAGGAACTGGCCTTGAGCCAAGGGGAGCCCAGTTTCCCAGCGCTCAAGCCAGGAATATGTCAATTTCAAAGGCCAGCCTGGCATGCTTGCCCCTCTGTGGTAAGAAGAGTGTGGGGCGGCTGCCGTGGTGGCCACACTGGGAGCTGCCCATTAGAATCCCACCTGAGTGGTTGCTCCGCAGTTGTGCAACTCAGCGGTCACAGACCTCCCGACTTAAAAACACTTTAAATATAGATGCGACTAGAGCTGAAACGAGAACGCTATGCATTCACTTGAGAATGCTCGGGAGCTTCTCATAAACTCTGCTGAGATTTCACACTCTCGCTGGGGTATGCAAGAATCTCATAAAATTCTCGACAGTGGCACCACGCATGAGCAAAATGGCCGCTATAGTCATTCTGTGCATGTGCAGGGCCCAGTGGTCATTTTTCACATGCACAATGCTATTTTTGAGGCTTCTCCAGAAACTCAAACACTCTAAAACTAGCACTGCACATGTGCAAGATAGCCACTGGGGCCATTTTGAACATATGCAGTGCTGTTTTTCAGCCCTGTGAACTTTGCACAAGAACGGTTTGAGAATCTGCTGATTCTCGACCCGTTCTCATATAATCCCAGCAAGAAGCTGTTTCTTGCCAAGATTATTGAAGAATACGATAACGGGTTTCAGCTCTAGACGTGACCTCTCCAGATTTTGTTTGGAGACTTCGGGGGTTTTTGCACAGACGCTTTGGTTCTGGAGAATGTCCTGATTTATCTGGGTCAGCCACAGGTACCCCCAGGAACCTGGAGAAATAGCCGCTTCTGAGTTGGCCGCAAAGAAAGGGGGAATGTCATAAGGAATTCTCAACCTCTTTTCTAATGAGACCCTGCCCCTTTGAAAGGTAATGACAAAATGACACACTAAGCATTTTCAGAAAGCAATATGGCATCCCCTTTGCCCCAATCCTACTGACATGACCCACCACCTTTTGGTGGAAGCCCAGAGGGAGGTATTCACTATAGTCTAAAACATTTGAGACCCACCACTCTAGTGTCATCAGCTTTTGCTTTTGGAGTAAACTCAGAGAAGTGGGAAACAATTCCTTATCCACTAACCCCAGAGACATTTTCCATTTTCCCCAGTCAATACCATAAGAAATATCTCCAGCTATTTTAATAGCATAACACAATGTAGATAATATAAATTAAAATACCAAGATGCTCTCAGACCTGGATCCAGCAAAGCACATCTACCTACACAGGTGAGAGCTACAATTCCAGTCCTAGCAAGTCTGTCAGATTCAGAATTCTGGGGCCCTGCTTTAAAACCCTTTGGGTGGCAGGTACTGGGGAATGGATTCCAAAATGTTTAGACTTTAGTGGGGTTTTGTATCCTCTTCATGCTCAGGCTGGCACTGTAGCAGGTAGAGAAGATGCAGCATTAACAATCCCAGTCTCTTCCAGGCCAGGGCTGGAATTAATACTGCTATGGAGAAGGGGAGGGTCCTCCCTGTCCATCTAAAACAACACTAGCTCTAATCCCATCTGGAGTAAGAGTGGTGACAGATTGATCTCAATTTCCCTAACCATTAATGAGTCAAAGCACAACACAAACAAACACAATAATGACCTTTGGGTGTCCCACATTCAAAATACAAATTCCCGGACTGTGTATTAGGGCTCCGAGTGAATCAATTATTTTCTGAAAAAACATGATATCTGAGATCTTAAACTGGCCCCCAAAACTGGAGCACACATCCAGCTCAGAGCCAGGGTGCTCTTTGATTATCTGCTAATCCTCTTGCTTTCCCTCCCCATCTGTAGGGGCTGTCTCAAACTGCCATCTCCACCACTGCAGCCAGCTCCAGCCCAGTGGAGACCACCTAGGTCAGGGGGACCCAAGCCAGCACCTCCCCTGAACCTAGTCCCATGCCCCTTTCCTTAAGGTCATTGACCCCTTCCAAGCCAAATCCATACCCCTTCCTATCCACACGTTAACAACCTCCACATCAACACAGCCATATTATCCACCCTCCCCCAAACCAGTGTTCCCTTTTTAAAATTGGCAGCAGACTCAGCAGCAATTTTAACTATGTTTTAATTCCCTTATAGCCCTCTCTAACTGACAGAGCCTTACTGCACTTCTGCACCAAAATAATCTACACACAGGGACCTGTGTTCATTGTGTTTTCCACACTGGCGGTAATGGGGAAAATGCAGCAAGTATCGGTTAAGATGCAAATAATACAAATACTAAAACAAAGATACAAATAGTGGAGCCTATGTACATCCTTACTTTTATCCTGCACAAATTTTGAGTCACGAAGGATTTCCAGCAGCCTCTGTTTCATGTGGAATTCAGACAGACAGAGAAGGAGAGCATGGGAGAAAACAGCCAATGGGCTAACCAAACAGAACATAAGAACTTAAGTAGTGCCACAATGAGTCAGACCAATGGTCCATCTAGCCCAGCATCCTGTCTCCGACAGCGGCCAATCTTGATCGCATGGGAGAAGAACCAAGTCACAATGGGCAATCCATTCCCCGTTGTTCATTCCTATCTCCTAACAGTAAGAAGATCATCCCATAAGCTATTTAGTTAATAGCCATTAATAGACCTACTCTCCAAGAACTTATCCAATCCTTTTTAAAACCCAGCTATACTACTGGCCTTGACAACATCCTCTTGTAATAAATTCCATAAGTTAATTATGCGTTGAGTGAAAAAGTACTTCCTTTTATTTGTTTTAAAGCTGCTGGCAGCTAGTTTTATTGGAGTGTCCCCTAGCTCTAGTACTGTTTGAGATGGTAAACAACAATCTACTCGTTCCACACCACTCAAGATTTTATAAACCCCTACAACATCTCCTCTCAGTCTTCTCTTCTCTAACCTGAAGAGACGCAGGTTGTCAAGCTTCTCTTTGTACGGAAGCCATTCCATATGCTTTATCATTCTTGTTGCCCTTCTCTGTACCTTTTCTAGTTCAGCTATGTCTTTACCTTTACTCACAAGAGCCAGTGTGGCGTTGTGGATAGGTGCTGAACTTGGACCTGGGAAACCAGCATTCAAATCCTGCCCTAGTAGCCATGAACTCAAGGGTGGCCCTGGGCAAGTCTCAGCCTCATTTCCCATCTGTAAAATGGGAATGTGCATGCCTGTGTTCCCCTCAATCTTGTCAAGTGGGCTTACAGTCTAAGATGGACAGGGACCCAATTCTGTGACTGAAGGGCTGTGTATGCCTAGTAGCACTAAAAGTAGTAGATGGGCTTATTTTTTCTGCTCTAAGGTTTTTGAATGAGCGAAAACTGTCTCTGGGTGATTTCAGATGTTATGCCGGGCCCCATTCACCATGGACCTAGGGATGGTTCACACCATGGCCCAGGGTGAAGGGGCGTGCCAATAGACATGCGCCACTTCACCCCAGGCCGTGGGGACCAGTGAACCACGGCCCGTGGTGAATGGGGCCCGTAACATCTGTTGTGGCCCCACGGATTGCAGTGGGGGTGGGGCCGCGTGGCGCAGAATGCTGCCGCACGTCCCTGCCCCCTGCGTTGCACAACGACCCTCCCCCTGCCAGACGGGCAATGTGAGCGGCCAATCCATCTGCACTCGCCACCACGTTTGGGGGGGAATGGATTCCACCACCGGCAGGGGTGAGTGAACAGAAGTTACGTTTCACTCACCCCTGCCGTGGTGGCCATTCACCACACTTCTGGACCCGCTCGTGTCCTCAGGTCCAGAAGTGTGCTGAATGCAAACGCGTTCCATGTTTGACTGTGGTGAACATCTGGCGGGTAGCAAACAGATGTTCACCACAGTCAAACGCAGGCCGCGTTTGAGTGTGGTTCAGGCATGGTGAATCTTGGATTCGATACGTCTGAAATCACCCTCAGAGTTCAGAATTCAATGCAGCCCTGAAACCTGTATTTCTCATAAGTGCCTCTAATATTTGAATATATGGCAACCCTAGAGAGAGACTTCCATCAGGTCTGCCCTGTGGGAATGTTTATCCCACCTACCTATAATACCTGTATCTCACACATAAATAAATCAAGCTAATGGTGATTCATATCAATTAGCCTTTCTGCCACTGAAGTCTCCATGAAGCAGAGAGCTTCTAGAAGTTCTTTAGGGGCCCAAAAGTTGAGTGGGATATGGAATGCTATTAAATTTGGGGGGTGGGGGAGAATGCATGCATGTGTGCACACATTTACCTACTATTATGCCCTTGCCCCTTCAGAATCTCAGAACATGTCATCCAAAGTCCAAGTAAACCAATGAAAGAGCAGGTATAGCTCTTGTAACTGGAACATGCTGTGGGAAGAATTCAACAGAAGACAAATACAGCTACAGCGGTTGCAATTAAAAGGGTAGCATTTGTTCTTAGGTACCAAAAAGAGGCATCTGGGTAAATAAATAAATAAATAAATAAATATTGTATAGCCCTGCCATGGCACTCAGATCGCTTTACACATAATTAATACAACTTTTTAATCCTACCACCACCACTGTGAGGTAGGTTAGGCTGAGAGAATAATGCGACTGGACCAGAGTCACCCAGTGAGTTTCTGGCTAAGGCAAGACTAGCTTACAACAATATAAATAGATTTGTACCTTCATGTAGGTTTCTTTTTTTGGGGGGGGAAAGAGGGTGAGACAGTTATCCAGGCACGGAAGTGACTGAAAAGTTAAGGCATGTTGCACGCTCCATTATAAAGCTTGAATATTCTATTCCATGTAAAGTGGAGATAATTTGAACTATCATTGTGAAAATTAGCATGGAGAGCTGCTTGGATGAGAGGTTTAATCTATTCATATTTCACCAAAATCAGACTTAAAATGGCTCAGATCCAACAGTTGGAAGATTGGAGGCTGAGAAGCAGTTTTTTGCAACCATCTCAATTTGATCAGCCTGGCAATTTTAGTTATGGGTCAGGACTTGAAATAATTTTAGGAGCTTCAAGCCCATGGGCAAGGGGTGCTTTGGCTTTGGTGGTTTTAAAAAAAAACCAAAAAAAAAAACCACACCAATCTCCAATTACTTTTATAATTATATTTAAATTGCCATTGTAGTCTATGGGAGAATGCAAAGCTTCTCTTATCTTTCGTAGTGTGGCTTGCTGGGACTAAGTTTCCCAGCATTCCACACTAGGGAACATGGCCACCCCCAGGTAGGGGGCAGGGGGGACTGTCTGAGAGGTGATAGGGTAGGAATTGGGGGAACTAGGAGGTGGAGTAGTATGTGGGAGGGGATGAGGGATAGGATTGAGGAAGCTAGGGGTGGAGGAGTGTCTGGGGGGATAGCTGGAAGGGGATTGGGCATGGGTGGTACACAGGAGCTTGGGGGATGCACAGGGAGAGGCTTTCAATTAAATATGTATACAATCAGGTACAATTATTAAACTTTTTATTAAATAGCCTTTTTGAAAGCCACAGGAAATTCCATTTTAAAAAACTTCCAGTTTACAATAATAGTTAAGGTTCTTGAAAATTCAACCATGTGCTAAAAAGCAGTTAAGACTCCTGCCTTAACTTGTGTGCCATGTAAGCAGTAAACATACTGTACAGTCTCACATATTGTGGTTGATTCCAACTTAGGCTCCATGCACCCATGTTTTCCGTTGGTCTTTCAATTCCACTACTTTCTCTCTGCACATTGGGGGCAAAACTGAAGGTCAATCCCCATGTTCAGCCCCTGATCCCCCAGCCTTGAGCTACCCCCCAGCTCTACTGCTGCCCCTCAATCCACACCCACAGTCCCTGATCCCACAGCCATGATCTCCTCTCCAGATCTGCTGCTGCCCCTCAATACCCACCCACAGCCCCTGCTCCCCCAGCCATAACCAGCTCTGCCTCTACCCTTCAGTCTGCACCTGCACCCATGCTCCCCCACCCGTGAACTCTCCCCAGCTTTGCTGCTGCCCCTAAATCCCAGTCCACATCCACCACTCTCCCAGTCCCTCTCCCCAACCCTCCCACTGCCCCTCAATTCCCACTCCCAGCCCCTGCCCTACCCCTTAATACCCACCCATAGCCCCTGCTCTGCCGCTGCCCCTTTACCCGCTCCATTCCTCAGCTTCAGTGTTGCCCCCAACACTGAAGAGAGTTGGGACTGAAAGTCCGTGCTGGTGCATGAAGCCTAATTTGGAATTAGGCACAAGCACAAAACAGGAGACTGTACAACGTCTTTACTGCTTACATGGTGCACAAGTGAAGACAGGAGCCTTAACTTGCAATTTTCATGTTTTTTAAGCTCAGGATTGAATTTACAAGAGCCTTAACTATTGCTATAAACTGGAGGGTTTTTTTTTTACAATGGAACTAAAGTATACACATTGGTAGTTCTACATTTAAAAGATGGCCTGGTAAGCACTTCCCAGTTACTCCTGTGATTTGCTAGTTATCTCAAGTCATCAGTACATACTGAGAAGTTCATGGGAGAGGTCTTTAATAAGTAAGGGCTGTTGCTGTTTAAGAACATGGTCTGGCAAGATGCGGCATGCCTCCAGTTTCGACTGACCTCTACAGGCATGGAGGGTACTCAGTACCTTTGCAGAACAAGGTCTGAAAGGGAAGAGGACAGCAGAGATAATTAAAAAGCTAAAGGCTGTGAAACTCTCCAGAGGCCCAGAATCACTGTGTCTGGGGGAAAGTAGCTTATGCCAGATAATAACAATATTTCCAGGGGGAGAGTGGTTCCTTGATGATAGGAAGAAGGATTGCAATGTTTTAATGGAACATAGGAGAAGATATTTTAATCAAGTGTCAATTCAAAACTAAAGCTTAGAAGCAGCAAAGCATATAGAAGTCTTTCCAGCTTCAGGCTTTCACAGTGCTCAAAAAATCAGAGAGAGACGACAAAGAGGTATTGATACAATGTGATTTGCTGACTTGACAAAAGGGAGTCTGCTCAACTGGATTTCATGCTCACAGGGGTTATCCTTCAAAATGAGAGATGGGAAACCCTAACATCAAGGGGCAACAGGGCGAGGGTGGCCAGGTTACAGTTTTTTTACAGGACACTTATGAATGAATCTTAGAGTATTGCCTTTTGCCCTAATCCATCAACAACGAACAAAACACAATAAGAACAAACAAGTAGAAACAGATAAAAACATTTCCAAATAAGGCTCTCATTTGCCAAAAACCCCACAATGTTTTGCCTCTGCTTTGTAGGCAAAAATTGTGAGGTGAAGAATAAAAGACTCATCCACATTTTGCATTATCCACACTACTTTTTTTATAATCTGAGAACAAAGCCAAGTGCTTGGGCAGCGGCAAAACCCACATTGTTCTAATTTCATTATACAAAGGGCAAACTAAAATATAGTGCACAATATCCTCTATTACGTCTTTACATGGGGAGACACACTCAAATTTTTAGGTTTACTTTGCCTACGACCCTCTAAGGCGGCTGAAGGGAAACGTTCAAATCTAAGTTGAGTTAAAACCATTCTTGAAGGTCTCTTAAGATCAAGAGCTGGGTATTTTTCCATAGTCATTTTACCTCCCCCCCCCAAATATACTTGGGTGCCAAACAGGAGAAACGAACGGCAGCAACATCATTTTGATAAGCAATGTCCAGAACTCTTCAGCATATAGGAAACGTGCCATAAGGGGAGAATAATCTTAAATCCTCAATAATATCCCATACCCATAAAGATTAAATGTTTTACTGACAAAACTTAACCAAGGTGACCTATTATATGGGGTGAGTGGGGAGTGTAAGCATAATCTTCCAAGAGACACATCTTGGGAAATCTGTTGGGAGAGCAAGACATTAGCTTAGTCCAACCCCCCCTCCCCCAAAAAACAAACAAGATTCTAATAACTATTTTAGTAAGCGTAGCCACTTGACCCATTTCAAGCCTTAGAAAAAGGTGCTGTAGTGGATTGTGGGAGGCCCAAGAGCAAATGAAGAAATTTGTTCAGAGGTATGTCATTTTTCTCATCCACCACCCATTCCCAAGTTTCTGCTCCATGCAAGAGTTAATTTGAGCGTTAAGTTAAGTTGAGAGTTAATTTTTGCTTCATAGGCCCTTAAGGGCACTTCTAGTGATCTTCCACGCACAGAAGCATTAAACCTATTGATAGTTCCAACAGATTGGGAAACCTTACTTTTAGGTTGGAGCATATGGTAATTGCATGAGTGCATTGCTGTTAAAAAAAAAACCCAAGTGCATATAGTAACACATCCTTTCCATTTTCTCAGGGCACAACCTCTATGAACCACTTCTTGAAGCTCTACCCCCAAATAATGATCTGGGTTTTTTTCATAATTAATGTTCAGGCAGCAGTAGCTGCCTGAAACTTAAATGAACAACCACTCTAGATTATAAACAGGGGACTGCTGAAGCCCTGATTTTGAGGAAACCACATGAGCTATGTTGCTGAAAATTTATCCATGGCTATAAGTTGTGAGACCATCATATTCACAAAGTGTGAAGACCATCATATGCATAAAGTATGAAGAAGATCCATGAGGAAAATAAAACATTATGACTGTTTAAATATTAATTGGTTGTGGTCAAAATGCATAGTTTCCTCATGATTCAGAATCATCAATATCTCCTCTCCCTGGATGAGTTGAGACCTCAAACTTCACAGGATTGCAGCATGAGATCAATAACAAGTGCTTCTGAAATATGATATAAATTGGTGCAGCCAAAACTGAGTTATTATTGAATAACAAAATCAGCTCTGCAGGCTTACACATGCGCAGTTGAGCTCCTCTCTCCTGTCGGAGAGCCAGGGAAGTGGCTGCATCAGTGTTCCCCAGCGACCTCCATTGGCTGGTGCTGCTGCTGCTGTTGCCGCCGGGCCCCCTGGCGCTGGCGCAGCTACCCCTACCGTCTTGCCCAGCAGTGTGTGAGCCAGCTCGCNCCTGCCCGCCCACAACATCACAAGCCCCAACCTGCCCCCCAGCTCCCAACACCCCGCAACATATTTTTATCAATAACTAAACTTTCACATTTTTCCATTATTATACTTTAATTTATTATCATAATTCAACAACGAACAATTTTGTCAGAGTGCATTAAGTCTGTTATTTACATGTATACAAATTGTATACAATTTATACAATGAAGTTAAGAATGTGAGTGTACACAACATTATACAATTCGTTGTACAGAATGAAGTTCTGTAGAAACAGACTTAATGCACTCTGAAAAAATTGTTCCTTGTCGAATTATGATAATAAATTAAAGTATAATAATGGAAAAATGTGAAAGTTTAGTTATTTATAAAAAGGAATAAATGTATGGTAAGGAATTAAGTACATATATTACATGTATGTTGATGAGGATAAAATATTAAATATTGCTGAAATTCTGAAATAATTTCTATGCTTTTTGGCATTTATGTTTTGTTGCAATGTATGGAGTGGAAGGTTTTTTGAATTGTAATTGTACTGAATTTGGTTATTTTTTGTATTTTAAGAAAACTATTGTGCATTTAAGGTTTTTTTAAAACTGTTTTTTGTTTTTGTTAATGTTCATCTTATTAAAACTGCAGAACTGATCAAATTTTGGCATGGCTCTTTTGCAGACCAATAGGTGTTCTTGTGAAAAACACAGTGTCATCTGCAAACATCAACATTGGAATTTTAGAAGTTTAATAGGTGTGGAGGATGGAATTCTTCTTGTTGCGTATCCCCAAATAAATATTTAGTAAAAAGACTGAACAATATGGGTGCAAGAAAAAAGCCTTGTCTCACTCCCTTGAAGGTATTAAATCTAGGTGTCAATTCACTACAAAGTCCCCACCTATCTTGGACCCAAGATTCAGAAAAATATGCAAGCAGCAAATTTATTAGTACTAGGTCCATCCCTAATTGTGCAAGTTTTATCCATAACAAATATCTACATACTGAATCGAAGGCAGCGGCTAAGTCTATAAAGTATTCTTTTTGGTGTTTAACATATTTATGGCAAAGAAACTGTAATGTTAAAAGATGATCCTGCGTGGAATGGCCTGCTTTAAATCCCACCTAGTGCTCATAGAAAATTTCATTAGAGTTCACCCAGTCCAGAACATGCGAAAGTATGTGCTTTCCAAAAATCTTAGCTGTTATACTTATTAAGCTAATGGGTCTATAACATTCAGGGTTATTCTTTTTTCCTTTCTTAAAGATGGGAACTATCATGCTCCCCCACCAAGAGACTGGAATTCTTGATGTGTCAACAATTGCTTTAAACCAGCAAACAATAAGAGGCACCCACCATTCCTTAGCCAACAGAACCATTTCTGATTTTAACCCATCAGGGCCAGGTGCTGTTCCTCTTTTTAGATCACTTAGGTAACATATCCTCTGTCACCTTAAGTTCTATAAAGGTGTCCTTGGAAATTGGAGGAGACATGGGACTGGCTATCAAGAAGCCTGAGGTGGCAGAAAAATGGGTTAAAAAAACTCTACCCATGACTGACGAAACATTTGCTTCCAAGTTAATGTGATAATTTTGTGTCGCTTAATTCAACATTAGCCAAAATTGCTTAGTGTTTTTAGAAGTAATTGCTGCCGTTAGCGTCTCCCATTGTAAATAATAGGGGTGGGAATTCTGGTTCTCCCGAGATCCGATATTGCCGGTATCTGGGTGTATCAGCTTAATCTGATAAATCCAATATTTACATTGCGGCCCTTTAAGTCAATAGCTGCAATGTAAAAAATCAAGGAAACCGTGGCCAATGTTTAAAATCAGGTATGCCAGTACAGGTAAATCTGGTACCAGGGAGATCTGATACCGGTACATCCAGTATCCTCCCCGGTGTCCCTCCCCTAGTAAATAAGCATATAAACTCTTTTTCTCCTTCAATAGAGTTTTATACTCTTTCCAGCAAGAGCGAAATTTCTCATAATCCAAGAATGTACCTTTTCTTAATTGTCTTGTCTTTTTAATTAGGCTCTTTTTCATAACCCAGCATTCATTATCAAACAAAGGGGCCCCTCTATTTATTTTCGGAGGAGATGGAGTTCCAGCATGAGATGTCAGAAAAACATTAACTATTTAAAAAACAATCTGGTTAAGATCAAGAACTTCCTGAGGAGAGTTGGCATTAGTTATCTCCTGCCTGATATTTAAAAGTTGGTCTTGTTGAAGAACTTCCATCAATGAAGAAGCCAGTTGAGCATCCCAATACAATTCCTTATTGACAGCCAATGGGGTTGAATCTTCATCTAATAATTGGGGATTGATAGACACAATATGGGGAGGCAATATGAATAGGCATGTCATGTTGAATTATCACTGAGAGGAAGAGATGATCACTCTATGGACACATAATTATAGAAAAATCATTAATCCTTGACCAATAACTAGGGTCAACTAAAACATAATCAATAGTACTTGTCACGGAGGAACATAGGGTCACACACGTGTAATACGGACCTACATGTAGACTACAAGTTTGGTAAATATGTAAAGCAAAAGGTTCCACATGTATGTAATGTTACAATTGAGAACTGTAAAACCCAAATCANTTCACATTTTTCCATTATTATACTTTAATTTATTATCATAATTCAACAACGAACAATTTTGTCAGAGTGCATTAAGTCTGTTATTTACATGTATACAAATTGTATACAATTTATACAATGAAGTTAAGAATGTGAGTGTACACAACATTATACAATTCGTTGTACAGAATGAAGTTCTGTAGAAACAGACTTAATGCACTCTGAAAAAATTGTTCCTTGTCGAATTATGATAATAAATTAAAGTATAATAATGGAAAAATGTGAAAGTTTAGTTATTTATAAAAAGGAATAAATGTATGGTAAGGAATTAAGTACATATATTACATGTATGTTGATGAGGATAAAATATTAAATATTGCTGAAATTCTGAAATAATTTCTATGCTTTTTGGCATTTATGTTTTGTTGCAATGTATGGAGTGGAAGGTTTTTTGAATTGTAATTGTACTGAATTTGGTTATTTTTTGTATTTTAAGAAAACTATTGTGCATTTAAGGTTTTTTTAAAACTGTTTTTTGTTTTTGTTAATGTTCATCTTATTAAAACTGCAGAACTGATCAAATTTTGGCATGGCTCTTTTGCAGACCAATAGGTGTTCTTGTGAAAAACACAGTGTCATCTGCAAACATCAACATTGGAATTTTAGAAGTTTAATAGGTGTGGAGGATGGAATTCTTCTTGTTGCGTATCCCCAAATAAATATTTAGTAAAAAGACTGAACAATATGGGTGCAAGAAAAAAGCCTTGTCTCACTCCCTTGAAGGTATTAAATCTAGGTGTCAATTCACTACAAAGTCCCCACCTATCTTGGACCCAAGATTCAGAAAAATATGCAAGCAGCAAATTTATTAGTACTAGGTCCATCCCTAATTGTGCAAGTTTTATCCATAACAAATATCTACATACTGAATCGAAGGCAGCGGCTAAGTCTATAAAGTATTCTTTTTGGTGTTTAACATATTTATGGCAAAGAAACTGTAATGTTAAAAGATGATCCTGCGTGGAATGGCCTGCTTTAAATCCCACCTAGTGCTCATAGAAAATTTCATTAGAGTTCACCCAGTCCAGAACATGCGAAAGTATGTGCTTTCCAAAAATCTTAGCTGTTATACTTATTAAGCTAATGGGTCTATAACATTCAGGGTTATTCTTTTTTCCTTTCTTAAAGATGGGAACTATCATGCTCCCCCACCAAGAGACTGGAATTCTTGATGTGTCAACAATTGCTTTAAACCAGCAAACAATAAGAGGCACCCACCATTCCTTAGCCAACAGAACCATTTCTGATTTTAACCCATCAGGGCCAGGTGCTGTTCCTCTTTTTAGATCACTTAGGTAACATATCCTCTGTCACCTTAAGTTCTATAAAGGTGTCCTTGGAAATTGGAGGAGACATGGGACTGGCTATCAAGAAGCCTGAGGTGGCAGAAAAATGGGTTAAAAAAACTCTACCCATGACTGACGAAACATTTGCTTCCAAGTTAATGTGATAATTTTGTGTCGCTTAATTCAACATTAGCCAAAATTGCTTAGTGTTTTTAGAAGTAATTGCTGCCGTTAGCGTCTCCCATTGTAAATAATAGGGGTGGGAATTCTGGTTCTCCCGAGATCCGATATTGCCGGTATCTGGGTGTATCAGCTTAATCTGATAAATCCAATATTTACATTGCGGCCCTTTAAGTCAATAGCTGCAATGTAAAAAATCAAGGAAACCGTGGCCAATGTTTAAAATCAGGTATGCCAGTACAGGTAAATCTGGTACCAGGGAGATCTGATACCGGTACATCCAGTATCCTCCCCGGTGTCCCTCCCCTAGTAAATAAGCATATAAACTCTTTTTCTCCTTCAATAGAGTTTTATACTCTTTCCAGCAAGAGCGAAATTTCTCATAATCCAAGAATGTACCTTTTCTTAATTGTCTTGTCTTTTTAATTAGGCTCTTTTTCATAACCCAGCATTCATTATCAAACAAAGGGGCCCCTCTATTTATTTTCGGAGGAGATGGAGTTCCAGCATGAGATGTCAGAAAAACATTAACTATTTAAAAAACAATCTGGTTAAGATCAAGAACTTCCTGAGGAGAGTTGGCATTAGTTATCTCCTGCCTGATATTTAAAAGTTGGTCTTGTTGAAGAACTTCCATCAATGAAGAAGCCAGTTGAGCATCCCAATACAATTCCTTATTGACAGCCAATGGGGTTGAATCTTCATCTAATAATTGGGGATTGATAGACACAATATGGGGAGGCAATATGAATAGGCATGTCATGTTGAATTATCACTGAGAGGAAGAGATGATCACTCTATGGACACATAATTATAGAAAAATCATTAATCCTTGACCAATAACTAGGGTCAACTAAAACATAATCAATAGTACTTGTCACGGAGGAACATAGGGTCACACACGTGTAATACGGACCTACATGTAGACTACAAGTTTGGTAAATATGTAAAGCAAAAGGTTCCACATGTATGTAATGTTACAATTGAGAACTGTAAAACCCAAATCAGGACTGTGACACTTGACCAAGTTCCAGGAAATGGAAAGACAGTTTGTTGATTCTCCCCAGACGGGTGGCCAGAGACATTTATATGCTAATGCAGGCAGCCATTGCCTACATGCAAGAGACACAGAAAGCTGATAGCAACAACAAAAGGAATTCTAGAAGCCTTGAGAAGATACGAGGAGTTTCCTCCTGGGGATAAGGAGTTGTACCCCAGAGGGGAAAAAGTGACTATCAGGAACTCACTCACCATCTTGCAGCCAGGGAGGCTGAGCTGAACCATGAACTGAGAGACAGGACTTTGCTCTCTAGCAAATCTAAGACTGAAGACCCAGTCACTTACATCAAGGACTGAGAAGAACTTATGGACCTTGGTAGGGTAAGATGCTTATTTAGGAACACAACCAGTATAGATCAGGAATGCGTTATATATACCTTTGATTTCTAGTAACCACTCTTATGTAATCAATAAACTTACTTCTTATCTTTATGAAGAAGTGTCTGTGTCTAACATTGGAACACAAGTGATCAACAAGAGTTCCCAAGCTCTTGCGAACCCAGAGATTAAAGAGTTTTTAAACGGGAAGGATCGGGCCCTTGAGTGACAAAGGGGTTATCCCTGCGGCAGGCTTGAATCAGTCAGAGAGAGAAAACTGATCCAAGTGGGCTGTATGTGAGGGAAACTGAGTCACTAAAACCCAGTAAAGTGGGGGTGCGGACCTCCAACCCGTGACAGTTCTCATACCCAGTTTAGATTCATCTGAAGTTGAGCTAGGAAAAACACCATTAAGAGGTACCATATTGTTAGCCTGTAAAAATTCCTGGAGCCACCTCCTTGCTCTATTAATGCCTGAATCCTTCAAAAATGGGATGTTAAAACCGTAAATATTCCTGAACAAGGAAAAATCTTCATCATCTTCCCAATCCAACCTCCCACCCCCAAGTCTGGCATTTAAATCACCCGAAATCAAAAGTCTAGCATTAGGATAATCAATTCTCAGGGAATTAATATAATCCTCAAACATATTCCAGGTCTTATTTAACAAATCCTTGGAAGTTAAAGGGGGGGAAATACACATTGTCCAAGAGCCACAAAGAACCAGATGATGACTTCAATTGAAAGTCACCAATTCACCAACGATCTTCTGGTGGCTAAATCTAAACGTCTCTGTTCCATTCTTGTCCTTCTTGATCTCTCTGCTGCCTTCGATACTGTTGACTACTCACTCTTGCTGGATTCCCTTCACTCCCTTGACTTTTGTGGCTCTGTCTATTAGGGGTGGGAAACCGGTAGAATCCGGTATCCGATAATGCCGGTATCGGGCGTACCGGCATTATCGGATTTGACCCGGTAATCCGGAGCGGGTACCGGATTCCGGGGTACCGGATTTTTATTGCATTGCAGCCATTTAAAAATGGCTGCAATGTAAAAAAACTGCCCCAGCAAAAAAGTTTTTTTCAAAAAAACCCTCCCCGAGTCCAGGCTGCGCGGGTGGAAGGGGGGACACCCCCCACCCACCCTGCCCAG